>APFE030345857.1:0-10674 GCA_000404065.3 Pinus taeda
ACAATAGTATCAATACACAATAGGAGTGTGAAATCAAACTCTTAGAAGAAATTGATTTAAGCTAAATCATATTAGTATTTCAAACATCCAATAAACATATTATAGTTATGGATAACATGCTAGATTCCTCAATGTTTAAATTTTATGTCTGGCAACTCTAACCCCCTTTCCCCCAACCTATGGGGGATTTGTTGATTGAATGATGGTGATGTGAGGATCTTATTGTAAATGACAAGGATAGGTTTCCCTTGCATTTCATTGAGACTAGTCTACTAAAACCTTAGTAAAATGTTCTTGTGCTCAATTTCCTTTGGTCCCTTTGTGCCTTTATGAAGCACTAATGAGGCGGTCATCAATCATCTTCATAGCATGCAGGCATCCACTATAAAAGTTATACATTGTTGATCTAGGTTTTCAAGAAGGTTAGGTACCATTTATCTATCTCCACTCAAATCCAAGTACATCAAATGAGATTTCTTAAATGGGTATTCAAGTCATTCCATTATGATGGACAATGTCACAAATTGAAGTAAACAAGAAACTTTAGTGGTGACTTCTTGTAAGTAGTGGAGGCAAGGGTTTTCAAATATTAGCACAGTGGATGGTAGTGTGGATATTTATCTCTCCTTGTAAACATTGTCAAAACCAATAATAGTCTCGATGTAAATTTAGTGTCAACCAATTGTATGGAAAATCATGTTTGACCATTACTTTCACTAAGAAGAGAAAATGATAAGCATTTTTAATGGGGGAGAAATAAATGTGAAACATAACTCATGTATTTTAGTTGAAATTTATATAAATCTCCGTGTTCTTTAATTATTAAATACTTAATGTAAATACAAATAAACTATCATTAAGATATTGTTTTTGAAGATTAAATATGTATTAAAAGGCATTCATCTATGACACTTGATTTTTCATGTAGCCTGAATAAACCACTTAAAGCTGACTATCAATTAATCCTAAATAGTTTTGTATAAGATAAATCTTTACTTGCATTAATAGCTTTATTTCAAAAATAAATTACATTTATAAACTTATATGAATACATATAACTAAATGAAATTCAATAAATAACTTCTGAGTCTTGTTGGATTCTATGGGATTATTTTAAGTACAAATAGTTTATTTAAGAATTCAAATTTACCAAATGTTAATAAAGCTGGGAAAATCAAATGCCATATGTTGCATAAAGTTTAAGTACACTTATTTATGACCCGTACCTTGAAATAACTTTAGCAATCTACTTAACATTCATTACCAATTAATTATTCCTTGTGTTGTTAGGAAAAACATTTCATATTACATGGAGTTTTATTTAAAAAAAAAAGTGCCACATTTACACACTTAGATTAAACTTCATGATATGAAAATAAAAGTCGATAAATGGATTTATATAGACCACTTAAACTCATTATCAATTAATTATAATTTGTTTTGTAAAATATATATATTTACTTACATTAAGACTTACATTTAAAAATTGCATCACATTTATGAACTTCTATCAATGCATATAGCCAAATAGAATTCTTCAAGTCCTATTGGATTCTATGAAATTATTTAAACCACAAATAAACTATTTAGGAATTGAAAATAACAAAATGCTAATATGGATTGGAAAATCAATGTCTTATGGTGCAAAAAGTTTAAATACAACCATTTTTTACCCATCTCTTTAATGAGTCTAGATGGTCCACTTAACACATTGTTAATTAATTATTCCATGTTTTATTAAGAAAATAATTTTGTTTTTCATAGATTTTTGTTTCAAAACAATACAGTATGAGATTAATATAGTCTTAATAGATTATGTGATAGACAAATAAAAGTCAATAAATGGATTCCTTATTAAATTAAATGAGATGAGATGATTGCATATACAAATAGTTGATTCAAGAATATATGAAAAAAAAATATGGGTTAAAAATTGAATGCCCTACAATTTAACGAGTAGTATTCACTTATGAGTCATCACCTGTTAGCCTAAATAGTCCACTTAATACTTATTATCAAGAAATTAAACGACTTATTTTTCGAAAAAAAATGCATCATAGTATATGGCTATTATAAATCACATTTATACACTCATATTAATGGACATAACTAAGCACAAGTCAATAATATAATTATAGCTCAAGTGATATGATTTCAGTTTATTTAAAATATAAATTTACAAAAAAAATGACTTTAAATAATGAAATTAGATGCCTTATGATTCAAAAAGTTCAATGACATAATTCATCGATTATAGTATGTAATCAAACCTTGATAATCCACTTATCAATAATTATCATCATATATATGTTTTTTTAAGAAATGCAAAATTATTTACAATATATTTTTATCTAAAAAATTACATCACATTTATGCATTCATATTAGCGCATTTTATATGTAAACAATGAATAACTGGCTTTGTGCCTTTTTTTATTTTCAATATGATATGATTGCAGTTACAACCATTAATTGATTTTAGCATATAAATTTATGAAAACTATCGATTGAGAAGTCACATATCTTATGCTTCAAAAATATCGAATCATTTACTTATGACATGTTTATCATTAGACTTAATAATGAATAATGCATTGTGAATAGTGAATAATGCACATAACATTTATCAAGTAAATTATTATAATTTCTTTAGTAAGATTAGCACCTTTGTTTGCAAGGAGTTCTATTTCAAAACTTATATTTCACATTTATATATGATTATTGATACATATAAGTAAACATAAGTCATTAAAACTAACATGCCTCGATGGTTCATGTAAGATAATTTGAATGGCAAACAATTCATTTAAGAACACACGCGCACGTGCACACACATCTTAGAAAAAAATCGATATAACAAAGTCATTCCAAAAACATTTATAAATAATAAGAAATATACATATTAATATAATTGGTAATTCCCATATATTTCAAAAATTATAACATCATACAAATTGATTCAACAAAAACCATGTCCAAAATGTATTGAAAAATTGGAATGTACTTTTCAACAAATTTATAAAAGAAATGATCTCCATGAACTACAATGAAGTACATGTTCTATTGAACATTCGAATGTACTCATGTTTTTGTTTGATACGATGAAGTGTCTTAAGAAAGGGGAATAAAACTTGCATAAGCCACATATCTTACTCTTTTCCTGTATATGATTTTATCAAGATGTGGTTTGATCGATATCTGATGAATTGAGAAGTATGCTTTTCTGTATTTATTAGAAATACATTTGATTCTTGATAATTATCTCCATATTGGGACCACACATCAATCAACTTTTTCTCATAAAATTGTCTTGCTCTCCCTACTTCCAATTTTGTTTGCAAATGACAATGAGACCTGTCCCATGCAAATTTAAAGTCCTCTATATCAATATTTGATTTTTCAAGTACTCTTTGGATGTACTTGTCAGTGACATTTAATGTCCATATTGTGACATCATAATTTCTTAAGCAATATTTTAATGCTTCTGACTGAAAAGGCCTTAAAAAATAGGACCTATCACCAAAATGCCAATCTGATTCTCTTTGAATATGAAAATTTTGTTCATCTTTGGTGTATGATTGAAAGAGAGCTCTTCCATTTCAAATATCAACAACATCTTTTGACTTGTAGTAATTCCCATCTGCATCTGCACTGCGACCACATGTATGATATTAATATATCTCCACTTCAACACTTCATTGCTTAAGGACATAAAAACCTATCATTTTAAAAATAATGTTAATATTTATTATGAACTATTTTCATTTGTATGCAAACGTAATTTTACAATGAGTTCAAATTATCACAAAATACAAATACAATTGCCCTATTAAAATGAACAAACAAATAATATGTTTACTTTATAGATAGAGCCTAATACCTTTATTTAATTTGTATGGAATAAAAGTCTTATAAGAATGCATTGACCCACCATTTAAATCATTAATTTTAAGACTTGTAACGATTTATTTAATTGCAATTGAAAAATATAATTACAAAGGTTTAGTACAAGTAAACAAACTAATTATATATTAGTTTTCACATACAATATAATACAATTTTTAAATTTCAAACCTAATTAATTATATGTTAATTTATAGAGCTTCTACCTTAGGTTTTTTTTGTGCTTCTTTTAGTACAAATTGTATGTTTATTGTTGGTGCTACATACAACTTAATATAATTTTTCAACTTATATGGAATAAAAAGGGTTATAAGAATGCAATGGGTCATCCTTCACATTACTAATTTCTAAGAGGTATATCGATAACTTAAACCACATTTAAAGAAAATAATTGTAATGATCTAATTAAAACAAATAGACCAATTATCTATTAATTTTACATACAATGTAATCCATTGTAAAAAATTATATATATAGCATGGGAAATTTTGATATGAAAACATTAAATGACCATTCATCTCACCAAAAATAAAAAATCAAAATCAAAATATTTTATTTTTAGTAATGACAAACCAAATCAACAATTCTTTTATTAGTGTTGTGAAATAAAAGTAATAATTCATAATGTCATACATATAATAGCATGATATAAACATCTGTAATCTTAAGGTACTTCTAAATGTAATTGAACATCCTTCAAAATAGCTCGCACATCCATAGCCTTGTTGAGTTTATGCAATATTCTCCATAGCTCATTGATCAACCAATTATCCCCTTGATTTGCTCCAATGAATGGAGGGGCAAGAATCACATTTTATTTTGGATTCTCTTTCACTCTCTCAATTAAACAAACAACTATAATAGCACTCGTTGCATCATATTGGGTATGCATTTCCCACACTTTTTTCAATGACTTAGTGTGTATAACTTTCATTGAATTGTCAATGACCTTATGTCCCTTTTGTGGCTTACAGTCTGAAGCAATCCACTTAAACAAAAATTTATCTTGTAATGTTCTGAAACCAACTTTTTTAGAAATCTTGTTGTGCTTTGTTTCAAAGCTGTCATCCAAATTGCAATGTCAAGAGATTCATTTTTGAAACACATTTCAAAAAATGATTTTGCATGTGGATGAATCCAAAATAATTTTTTCTCTATTGTGTAATCAGCATCAACTCCCATTTTCTCAATATGCCCGTTGTTTGTTGCTTCATCATCGATGCTATGATAAAAAAATGTCCTTTAGTTAAACAACTAGTTTCTTTTCAGTTATTTTGGCTGCAACACAATGGAAAATAATATAGTCAAACCATTTTATTCATGTTACAAAAATTACTAAAAAATTGTTGAAACAATACACTTACCTTGAGTGGTTTTTGCACTATTTATAGATGAAACAATAATTTCTTTTATCATCTTGATAGGACCTGGAGTAAACATATTAAACCTTCAATCAAATACCAATTGTACTTCTTATTAAACCTTCAATCAAATACCAATACCAAGAAAAACATTAGTAATGCAACCTTTAAAAAGAAACACACACACACGCACACCTTTAACATTACTTTGATTGTTAATTTTATCCTTTTTATTTGTTCCTATAATAAAAATATACAAAGTTATGGTAGTTACAAGCATTTGAGTTTGAAGAATAATAAGATAAACAAGAAGACAAGTTATAAGTATCTGATATGACATTATCTTCATCTTTGTAACGTTGCACCTCATCATCATCTTAGTTACCTTTATTTGTTTCCAAATTAAACATATAAAATATTTTGAATTGTGAAAATGAATAGAATCATTAAATAACAAGGAAAACAAGTGGACAAATTATAAGTACCTGAAGTTATATTTTGTTCTTGATTAAAGTTTTGTTTAACTTTCATTTGATCAATGTCTTGGTTCTCTTTGCTTGTCACTATAATAAACATAAAAAAATGTTATAAATTGTGACAATGAACAAAATTCATTAAACAACTATACAAAAAAAGAATCATCTATAATCATCCATAGTAATATTTTGGTCTTGATTGTAGTTTTGTGGGACAGTACCCTGGTCATTATATGCATTCTCTTTATTTCCAACTATAATCAACATATGAAATGATATGAATCACAATAATTTAAAATAATAATAAAATAAAATAAAAAAAGATAGTCACAATGATTAATACCCATTTCTATCTCCATCGTTCCATGGTCATTGTCTTGATTAATTTCATTCATCTCATAATTCCCTATAATAGTCATCCAAAAATGTTATGAATATGGAAATTAAATAACTTGAAAAATTATCAAGAGAAAAAACCAAACAAATTATGTACCTGGTATGATAACTTCTTCCTCTCCTCCTTCTCCTCCTATTTCTATCTCCATACTTTTTTCAACAACATGAGCACTATGTTGATTAATTTTTTTCTTCCCACTTTCATCATTCTCTATTTTAGAATCTCCATCATTAGTCATTTTAGTGAACACTTTGACAATTAAGAAATATGAAAAAAATAGTATCCAAAGTATTATAAGAAGAAAAAAATGAATTGTAGTACCCGAATTTTCCAAGTTAATGGATACCGGATTTTATAGTTGAAAAGATTTGTAATTATTTAACATGATTGTCCTTTGTGACTCTATTTGCGCAACACATGAAATTCTTCTTCCATATGTACAACAAGCCTTGATTAAAATTTTCCCCGCATAAAGAGAAATAACCACTTTTACATCACTACATTGTTGGTGTTTCTCCACTAAATCCATCCAGAAATCATAATCTCTCTCATTTTCATCAAATGTGTCTTCAAATGTGTGAAAGTATTTTATAGCCTTCAAAAATTTTAATTCTGAAGTGTAGAAATGTATAATAAGAACTATATCATAACTATAATTGTTTTGGGACATATATTCATAAATGCCACTAGTCATTTTATAGTTGAACTTGGAGTTCTTTATGGAAATTTCCAAAGACTAGCATACATCATTACAAAACCAAAGTTCTACTAAGAGAACTATAGTAAAGTCATTCAACTCATTTTTTTCAATAAGAAATCGAAAAAATTCAATGTAATATCGCTTGTGGAATTGTTTTTTTTCAAAGCGAGTGTATCCAAAACAACAAGGTCAGTATGTAAAATTGGTTGCAACTGACATGGAAAAGAGTGCAAAAGTGTTGACAAAAGATGAGGGCCCCCAAAATGACAACCAAATTCAAAATTGTTATCAACCTGTTGAACACTTGTTGATCCATTTATCATTCTATCAAGGACTCCACATGCTTGCTGAGAAAGGGACTCTATCTTTGTATTACGTGTTCCTTTGACATAAGTAGACCCCTCCACCATGTTGCGAAAATTGGTAAATATGATATCATTAATTTCATAATGCTCAAAAATGTGGAATGTGGTAAGAGTCATCTCATTCAAGTTTTGGTCATGACTTTGACAATATGTAACCATTGCATCCAATATTGTTCTGTTGGTTTTCAATTTAGAACAATAATATTTTAATTTTATGGCATTTGATGGATGATTAATTGGAATAGAAAACCAAATGGTTCCATCCAATAGCTTATATGATACTGAAGCAATTTATTCCATGGTGAATCCCTGAATGGGCCGAAGAGTAGCTGGTGTCAAACCATGTAAAATATTTCTCTTGTAGTTCTCAAAATCAGGTTGGCTTGGAGAACACTTTAATGTGCCTAGTTGGTAACAGTTAAAAACAGTGTCCCATTTATCCCAAATAGGTTCATCAAAATATAAGAGAATTTTTTTATCAGAAAAAATTGTAATTGGAGAGACAAAGAATGAGCACAACATTTCATCATCAACCTGATAAAATAATAAATATAAACTAATAAGAATTCAATGTAAAAATGAAACTAAATAATGTGTTATAATCTAATGAGAAATCATTATAAATATCAAAAAATATGACTTATATTATCAGCTTTAGTCATTTATCTACAACAAAAATAGATACAATAATAAAATGTTAAATGTAAAATATGTTAAAATTACATACCTTCTCTTCAGCTGTCTTAGAACATACAATCCTCCTTTTCTTTAATTTGTCATTGGCAATTAGGAAATGTCTTGCTGAGCGCACACAATCAATAAATGGAGTTTTGAAGAATACCTTATTTGCATAATTAATTGACAACAAATGTGGATCACCTCAGTCGGTTCAACTAATGGATGCAACAATCAAGCATTACATTTTTTATATTTTTTTTTTTCGCTTCTCTCGATACATTATACTTTGGATTTGTTAAAATTTCTTTCACTGCTTGAATGGTATGTTGACCATCAACTATCCAAAAATTGATATTCTTAGAATTTAGATCTGTCTCATTTATAATTTTGATAGAGTTTACCAATGGATCAGGCTCATTGATGTCAAATGGAATAAGAAGAGCATCGGGTAATGAGGTTTGAAATTTGTCTAAGAATGATTTCACTAATACTTGAACATTTAAATTATCTCGTGATCTTAATTTGAACACTTTGGGGGCTTCTTTACATCTTTCAACAACCACTTTTGTATTAAAGGAGTTTGAAAATAGATAGCAATGCTTAAAGGCTTCAATAATCTCATCACATTGATTTGCAAGGTTAGTTGTCTCAAATTCAACTTTCCTAGTCTTTTTAAATTCTATAGTGAGCTTGAAATCACTTTTTGTTATATTCTCCTCCAAATCAGATAAATATACTCTTCTCAAAGCAAGTAATTGAGAATCAATTTTATCAAGAAATTTACCTTTTTGTTGTAAATGAAGAAGTACAGATGATGTTTTTTTACTTCTTACATAGTGATATCTCATAACGATGGTGATGCATTTTAAAAGATCTGTACAACTATTTAGTCCAGATTTAGAGAAGCTCTCAAAGTTATCCAACTTGAACATTGAAATCTTTATTGTATTTGTTGAATCAGTACTTGAAGCTTCAATCAAATCTCGTCTAAAATTTGTATACTCCACTTGACATGAAATTAATTTTACCTCATTTTATTTAATCATTTCCACTTGAAAGTCAATGTCATTTTCATTGTAAGCATAGCAAATAATTGCTATTCCTAATATCTCTGGTTCGTTTCTATCTATTGATCCAAATAGATACATATCAGGAAACATATTCATCGGAGCTTCTATTTGGATGTACCAATTTTGCACAAGCTCATATTTATTATATGTATTGTATTTTTTAATCATTTCAAAAGTAGAAGTAAAAGGTGTTATTAACACTACCTTTTCAATTGAATAACTTTTCTTTTTCTTAAGTGATGGTCGTAACATTTCATTTGCTTTTGGGCCAACCAATTCTGCAAATAACAACAAAAAAATATTTGCATTAATCAAAATGAAAATATAATTTCAAATATTGTCACATAATGTTCTTATAAATACTAAAAAACCACCTAATCTAACCATTTCTAGGAGAGTGTACATAAAATATAAAACCACCATACGAGTTGAAGGAGGCGATGTTTGTATATCGCTTTTTTTTTGTTTCTTCTTGACTACTTTACTTCGAATTTTAGGCACACCAGATTCCACAGTTTCTAGAAAAAAAATTATGGAATACATGAAATACCAAATATTATTAAACAACCTTATAATACACGATTTCCACTTACATGCACAATAATAAATGAGTACATATGCTATGCAAGTTTTACTATATGACACCAAAAGTTATCACGTGGGTAAAATTGCTAAGAAAAGAAACCACCTAACCCAACTTATAACGCCTTATGGATTGTGCGACGGGCGGGCGTCGGACGCCCGGGCACGCGCGCACGCCGGGCGGGCGTGCACGACCACACGAGGGTGACTTCGCACAAAATGCGACGTTACACCGAGATGCAGTGCGACGATAGTTTGCGACTTGGTAAAATGCGTGAACCATTGGAGCATTTATACCCACGATGGACGAAGTGTTGAGGGGTGGGCCGGCCCACGGTAGGAGGGCAAGCCGACACTCAATAGGCGTTCATGAGGGGTGTTGCGACATGTTTTGGGAGGTCGGTTGGAGAACCAACGCCCATGGAGCATGGGTATATATACATGCGTTGAGGAGGCATTTGAAAACACATTCAATCATTGCAACTTCGCACAAGTGAGTAGTGTGCAGGTTCTAGTGCGCATTTGGAGAAGGAGGAGGCGTAGTTCTCATGCGCCCATCCTTGGGCTAGTCGCACGATAGAACATTGCAATTGGTGTTGGGCGGAGGTGCGGGCGAAGGTGCGCCTGGTGGTCGGGTGAGGCATGCACAGTGAATGTGTGGTGCCTGATCAGTGCGACGACCTGGCGTGGGCGTCTTGGTGACTCGGGTGAGCCCCCGCCCATCGTGCAAGTGTTCACGGAGACTTGTTGGAGTGTTGGTTTGTGGACGGAAGTGTGCCTTGGTTGGAGGCGCCCGTGTGTGGCGACTTTGAGGTGCGCCCGAGTTGGGCGAACAACACGACGGTGCGACAGGGTGAACGACACGACGGTGCGACAGGGTGAACGAAGGTTTGGTTAGTCGTGCAGGGATCGTGCGGAGGTGCCGACGAGCTGGGCAACCAAGTTTGCCGATGTTGTATATTTGGCTAAGCGTAAATTTGGGGTTTCCCAAAATTTAACTTGTGCATTGTAAAAAAGACGAAAGATGATATAATATATTGTTGGGCAGACTCATATTGCAGGGAGTTGCCCCTCCCTTTATACTATTGCATTTCTCTTATATAATGCTGTGGATAATGAATGTGTATGGGTGTTCATTGGTAT
>APFE030345857.1:10865-26922 GCA_000404065.3 Pinus taeda
GGTTGAGAATCACAAACTAAGTAGGAGAAAGTGAATTTAGGCGTAGTCCATGTGCACGAGTATTGTTAAAAAGAAAGTGTCCGGTGGTGCCGCACCTCGCCGGCATGGTTGAAAGACCACCGTAGGCTTGGGGGCGTGACAGTTGGTATCAGAGCAGGCTAATGACCCGGTTGATGAAGTGTTGAAGCATTGAAGTAGCTCGGTTGGGCCAGTTTGATGAGCTGTTTCATAACTTGACAGTTGATATTTGAGCAGGTTGCTTGTGACAGTGGAAGCAGGTACTTGCAGGTGAAGGAAGCTAGTTTCACATACAAGTGGAACAAGGGCCGGTTCATGATTGCAGGGTGCTTGGTGAAGCTGGTGAAGGTTGGAACCGGATGTCGTAGAGTTGGGCAGGCGGTACTACGTGCTGGTCATACGATTTGGGCACTTGTCAGGTGGGCAAGTGGGACTGCGTGTGGGCAAGTATACACGGTTTGGGCGTCTGAACAGAGTACGAACCGGGGAAGACGAAGTACAAGGCATGGCAGGTTTGGAAGAATGCGAAAGGAAGCTCTTGCTTACCTTATATAGGTTGAAGTGGTTGAAAAAGGAGAATCTCCGGATTCGAGAAGAACTTGTAGTGTTGGAAAAGAATGTTGAAGATGAGCTTCTTCAACTTGGATGGACAATGGAGCAAGATGAAGTTGCAGATTGTGCAAACAAGGAAGAGGAAGCCGTGATAGTTGAAGATGTTGCAGACATGATCATGATGGAGGATGAACTTGAGATTGATCAAGTTGGGCCAGGATTGTGCAGTTTGCAGACATGTATGGATGAGGGTACTCTCATAGAGGAACCTCATGATGATGATGATGTAAGTACTATTGATACATGTGTTTCATTTGAGCATTCGTGTGCAGGGAAGGGCAAAGTCAGTTTGTCGATGCTAGGGAGCATCTTACCATGGATGTTTATGATGAGACCTTGTATGGAGAAGCAAGGATTGTTGATTGTTGCAGGACTTGTTGGGGTTGTTTGTGACCTTGTGGGAGAAGGTACAAAGGCCCGTGATAAGGGTGGAACTTGATGATCGTTGTGGAGGAATGGTTTGTGCTTTAGCCACATGGCTAAGTGCCCGGCATGACTCATGGACAGTTTGAAGGGCACACACTTGGGTGGAATTCTCATGGCCGAGACCAAGAGATAGTCTTGGTGGAACCTTTGGTGGAGGAGCTATGATGGAAGGGACTAGTAATGATGATGTTTGGGTGGATTTCTCATGGCCGAGACCAAGAGATAGTCTTGGTGGACACTTAGGTGGAGGAGCTATGATGGAGGAAACTCATGACATGATGATATGGTTGGGTGACCGAGTTCACTAGACCGAAGATTGCAGACTTGGATAAGGATGACTGATTATTGTGATGGGTCTACTTGGTTGGACTACATGGACAAATTAGTCATGGACATCAGGTTGGAGACATGGAGCATGGTAGCCTTATGCAGGAACATGATGCATGAGCACTTGTAGAGGTGTCACTTATGGGCATCCAATGAGGAGTTCCAAGGCAGGGATGTTGTGCAGATGGATGTGCTAGTGTGACATGGAGACTTATACTTATGAGCCTATGGAGAGGTTGTACACTCTTGTGCAAAAAAGCCATGGACTTGGATGGAGTTATGAGCAGTCTATGGGGCATTCTTACTACATGGAGAGCTGAGGCATCTTGCAGAGACCTTTGGGTGGGGACTTGTATGCTTGCTAGAGTGTTGGTTGAGGATGGCTTATGGAGCTCATGATGACATGAGATTGTCATGACTTTTGGGGACTTCATATATGGTGGACTTAGAGGATCTGATGCATTGAGGAGCTGAGGTCAGGGACTTTGATGCAGGTGCATACTTTCAAGTGCATACATGGGTGTGACTTGAGAGAGTGACTTGATGTAGAGGATCAATATGAGACACTTTGAGGTGATGATGCCTTGGTGGAAACACTTAGGCATGGGTTGAGCCGAGACTCAACTACTTTACACATGGGAGCTAATTGATCTTTGATCATGGGCAGCACATGGACACATGAGACAAGTGTATACTTGTTTCTATGGCAGACTTGAGGGACAACACATTGCAGATGTGATGGAGGTTTCTTCATGGAATTGGATGTGGCATACCGAGAGTTGGAGTTGATGAGATGGTCTCTTCATATTGAGGAGGCACACATATGGATGATGTTGGGATAGATGTGGCTGATTTCCTTTAGCACATTGGTACCAAACATCATGGACATGTTGCGAATGTGATGAGGACTACTTCATGGACCCGAGCATGGTTTACTTATGAGGATGGATTCTTGATCAAGTTCAGGATGTGACAGGATGTTTTGAGAAACGACTGATGGTGGCATGAGGATGTGCATTCTCATTGTTTGAGCGTGACAGTTGGACTGATCACCCGACTAGTTCAAACATGGGGACTAGTAGTGTACAAAGATATGTTAGCATTGTGTTGGAGTATCATGGCAGTGGTTCACATGAGGACGACACATGACAAGGTTAACACGGTATGTTGCAGTGGGCATGTAGCTTGAGATGGAGGGGCCAGCCTTCCACGATGGAGTAGCATGTGGAGATTGCGACATGATGGTTGATTGTGATGGATTGAGACGACTTCCGATTGTTGAGATGAGATGTTGGAACATGGTTGAGGTGTGTTAACACTTGTTGACATATCATGGGCAGTTTGCACATGATGGAGTTGATGTACATGATGGAGTCGACACATTGTTGCAGCAGACATGTAGCTTGATGTTGGAAGGATCAGCCTTCCGTGGTGGAGAGCAGCATGGAGAGATTGTGGCAGGTGGTCGATGATCATGGACATCTATGACATACATTAGTATGGACTATCTTGGTGACAGTTGGTCACTTGGATGAGACATGGTGGAGATGAGTCCTACATATGTTGCAGGGATGTTTTCCATATGTGGAGGAGTTGACATCATGGATTGGTGCTTGGGAATGTTGTCGAGGACGACAACGACTTCAGGTGGAGGAGGATGTAACGCCTTGTGGATTGTGCGACGGGCAGGCGTCGGGCGCCGGGGCACGCGCGCACGCTGGGCGGGCGTGCACGACCGCATGAGGGTGACTTCACACAAAATGCGACGTTACACCGAGCTGCAGTGCGACGATAGTTTGCGACTTGGTAAAATGCGTGAACCATTGGAGCGTTTATACCCACGATGGACGAAGTGTTGAGGGGTGGGCCGACCCACAATAGGAGGGCAAGCCGACTCTCAAAAGGCGTTCATGAGGGGTGTTGTGACATGTTTTGGGAGGTCGGTTGGAGAACCAACGCCCATGGAGCATGGGTATATATACATGCGTTGAGGAGGCATTTGAAAACACATTCGATCATTGCAACTTCGCACAAGTGAGTAGTGCACACGTTCTAGTGCGCATATGGAGAAGGAGGAGGCGCAGTTCTCATGCGCCCATCCTTGGGCTGGTCGCACGATAGAACATTGCACTTGGTGTTGAGTGGAGGTGCGGGCGAAGGTGCGGGCGAAGGTGCGCCCGGTGGTCGGGTGAGGCGTGCACGGTGAACGTGTGGCGCCCGATCTGTGCAACGACTTGGCATGGGCATCTTGGTGACTCGGGTGAGCGCCCGCCCATCGTGCAAGTGTGCACCGAGACTTGTTGGAGTGTTTGTTTGATTTCTGTCGTTGATTTTTTTAATAAACAATTAGTTAATACAACATTAACAGCTAGAACAAAAATAAGGAGTGGTGAGATTTTTTTAATCAAATGAGTGAAAAAAGTACCTAGCCTCTTTCTTATTATTATACTTGCCCACTGCTAGGTATATAGCAATCAATAAATCGCTGAAGCCTATTATTTTCTTTAGATTTTTTCCATATGGCTTGATTTAAGCCAATGTTTTCTAGAAATTTTTATTTTAAATTATTTTAATTTTATTTTAAATTTTTTTATTGGACAAGCAACTTAAGAGTCTTATTACAATTTATTATTTGCAATTTTAAGTTGGGTTAAAGAGTCAAGTTTAAATATAATATATAGAATAGGAAAGAAATTTAATTTCAAAAAACTAATGCAAAAAATATAACATTTTTTGTTTGGAATTTTTTTAGCCTAATTACATACTATTGCATTGCTTAATATTACATAGCCATCTGCCTATTTCGTGTGAATATTGCATTGCTTAATATTACATAGCCATCTGGTTCTTTCGTGTCAGTGAGCACTAAATTTCTCTGTCCAGCGAACTTCTTGTTTTAAGTCCTCTGCACCCAAACCTGGTCATGTACATTCTCTATCCTGCAGGCTTCTGGTTTTAAGTCCTCTACAAGAATACACATTCTCAACGAATTGCTATGTTTCGAGCCATCGGAACAGCCGTAAAAACCAACTCTGTGATCCACCCTAATTTGTCCCTGCTTCATAGGCCTGCGGCCTGCATAATGACTCGCCAAACACTAGTTAATTCAAGCATAATTTTTCAAGTACCAGATTTTTAGGTACTAGATGACGATTATTACTATCTCGTTCCTTCAGTTCCTCAGCTCTTCAGGGCTCGCACTATTCTTATTACAACAACATATTAGCGCTCTCTTCCTCTTCATACATGTTGGGTACTTATAACAGGCTGCCCCATATACAATTTGATGGCATTGCTTGAGGCCTGAGTGCCTGTGCGCTCTTTGTTTTGCTTTTTTTCTCCATAAAACTGAGGCCATATACAATTTGATGGCATTGCTTGAGGCTTCAGTGCCTGTGCACTTTTCATCTTCCTTTTTTTTCTCCATAGAACAGAGGGAGGGATAGAAAGGAGAGTAATTGTCCATCTGTGTTGCGTTTTTCCTCTATAATCTAATGTTTGCCAAAATTTTATGTGCAATCCTCCAATCAGTGATCCTATTACTCTTAAACACTTGCTTCATCAACCCCCAAAACTGCTAATGCAGTAAATAATAATCAATTCCTTTCTACTCGTGTTTTGAATTTCTGGAATTTTTATATAAGAAGTCCCATTTTAACCAAAGCTCACCTAAGGGGGAGTCTCCCTAAGCACCCTAGCATTTCCTCAGCTCTTGTTGTTGCTACTTGAAGTCTTTTTGTAGAAGTAAAATGCAGTGGCATAGATTATCTTGTGTTCTATGTTCCCAATGCCAAAATTTTATGTGCAATCCTCCAATCAGTGATCCTGTTACTCTTAAACACTTGCTTCGTCAACCCCCAAAACTGCTAATGCAGTAAATAATAATCGATTCCTTTCTACTCGTGTTTTGAATTTCTGGAATTTTTATATAAGAAGTCCCATTTTAACCAAATCTCACCTAATGGGGAGTCTCCCTAAGCACCCTAGCATTTCCTCAGCTCTTGTTGTTGCTACTTGAAGTCTTTTTGCAGAAGTAAAATGCAATGGCATAAATTATCTTGTGTTCTGTGTTCCCAATCCAGTTTTCATAAATACTGTTTTTCCATTGTTTGCAGAGTTGGTATCCATCTTCTAACAAGACTGATTTGAACACTTTAAGTCAATGTAGAGTGTTACGTTGGTATCAGAGCTCCCCCCTACATAAATAAATCTCACAATCTGGAAGACGCAAGTGGAATCGGAAAACCATCTCGGTAATTGGCTAGTCCTCTGTGCTTTTATTCAAGTTACTCTAATATGTTATCTGATACAATTATGTTTTGTTCTAGCTCCTTGAATCTCTTGGCTGTATTGACTAAGTTGTTATTTGCAGCATCATGGTAGTTCACTGTGCACTTAATTTGAATTCCTCTTACTTAGGATGCACTCTTTCATTCATTTCATTTGCTTTATTGATACAGCCATATCTGGATTAAATCTCAACCACTTAAAGATTAATATCCAAAACTTACCCTTGATATTGACTGTCCATAGACAACCCAAGAGGGATTCCTTTCTGTGCTAATTGTCTCGAGCAACCCAAGAGGGATTCCTTTCTGTGGTAATCTTTGAAATGCATGGCAGTAGATAGCATTTAGGGACAGAGTGCCCAACGCATCCATGAACCAACGAACACTTAACCAACTTGGAATTGCATCCGTGTCCATTGCTGAAGTCAGTTGCAACCTCTATAAGAGTAGCTTCTGACCATGCTCACTTTATCAGTTGCGCTTCCACTTGCACCTTTAGTTAAAAGAGACACTTCCGCTGAGCCTACGATAGAACCATTTCAATGCACCATATAGTGTTACATCCAGTACCGTAGCACTTAATCTAAAGGAACCCTTATCTGCGGTTCATATCTTGGGCCCGCAAAATCGGACCTCGGTATTCTCTATGCCAAGCTCCTCACTATGGTATGTCACCCCCGGTATAAACGAATAAAGGGCGATCTTAGAAGCAGACAGTTTAATAGGATAAAGAAATCATGTTTGAAGCCACACTTGGGTTTGAACTACCACGACTCTATTGACCCCTTGGTATTGTACTAGCACTGAAACTACTAGCACTTCCTCCTACTACTGCACCAAGCTGACTACAACTGCTAGAATAATGATTGTATCAAGGCAAATAGAAACCAAAACTAGAAAAAGAAAGTACCATATGACTTATGGATGTCAGAGTGGTCAACACTGGGCTAGCTCTGTGGTTCCCTGACATTACCTCTTCGACAACGAGGGTTCAGAATCTCGGCTTCCTTCATTATCAAGAAGCAAACAGTTTAGTAGGCTAAAGATTCAATCAGGATTGTCTTACAGTTCTCGATGATATATTTTTACTGATGAAAAGTAGTTTCATGTTCCAACTCTAACTAGGGCACTATGCTTTGCTAATCATAACACTATGTTTTTATACACCTATAGGGTGTTATAATATATTCTTTAGGTTCTTTGGACTTCTTTGGAGAGAAAATCTCGTCTGAATTTCTTTAGTGCAGTGTGTTACTATCACTGGTCTACTCTCAACATACGGATGGAAACTTCCCTTCTGTAGATTTGCAACTTGAGGTCACATTGTTCTCCATTGTTCTTTATGGGTGTGAGGTGTGAGGGCCTTGCCTTTGAGACAAATTGTGCCAAGATATAGAGTGTAGAGACCCATATGCTTCCGCATAATCAAGAGAAATAAAACAATTCCACATGCCATTTTTCAGGGAGAGTTTGTGACCCATTCACTCTGGCTTGAGACCATTTTTAGAATGGTCTATCTGTTGCATCATAGTTGCTATATCTTTGACACAATATTTAGTAGGGAGTGTTATCCATACTTTGCTTTTTATACCTATTAGGCCATAGCCTCGAATAGAGACCCATTGATTGGCTTCATCGTTGAAAGCAGACTCGAATAGACCCATTGATTAGCTCCATCATTGATGCTTTTAAAGGTTTCAGACCATCGTCAGTCAATTGGCATCTTGGTGGATAGCTTCCACATATACAGGCAGGATGTCTAGGCCTGACTTGACCTACCAAGTGGGTTAGAGGCCAAAATGGCCTTTTTTGTAGAGATTGTTCCCTCATATGGTATGAGGTATTCAACCTGGATTCTCGATGGATCTATCAATCACAGTGTATAGTCTCTCCATTTGAGCTACAAGGTGTGGGTCTTTGTTCCGTTGGTAGTTCAAGGGCTGCCCTCCAAAGTTCACCATGCCAAAAGGAAGCAGTTAGATAGTTTGTGCCCCTTTTTTCATCGTTTAAAATCCTTGGAGCATATTTTAAGGGATTGTAGATTTTATAGATCATGCTAGAGGTTGGTGCAGGACTGGCATTTTGTTCTGCTTCATGGGCAGCTTGATTCGTGCACACAACTTCATTGGTGTGCAGGTCTTCTTGGGGTTTTTCGGTGCTTGGTTTCATGCTTTCAGGGGTTTGGGACTGTATTCAGATTTCAGCTTTGATCCACAATCTAGAAGCTTCAATGCAAGTATGCTTGAGGTCAATTTCATCAATTCTTTTTTTTGACTTCTGGTGAAAAGAAGTAGGTATGAAATTATTTGTCAAAGGATACCTCCTAATAAAGGATGCCAAAGAGCTTAGTGCTATCACGTACTGAGGTTATTGCTGCCTTAGTTTCTCTCAGGAAGAGGATATGATTCATGTCTGTATACACTCTTTTCTTTTGGTATGTTTTTCTGTTTCAGATACTAAGTACAATAGAGCAAAATTTTATCACTCCTTCTGGACTTCCACTAATGAGGCAAGGTAATTTGCCTATTCTCGATTCTACACTACATATTAACAATGTAAAGCCCATTGCACAGTTTGTATAATAAATTACACTACATATTAACAATGTAAAGCCCATTGCACAGTTTGTATAATAAATTTGCAATTTCTGGATTCTACACTACATATTAACAATGTAAAGCCCATTGCACAATGTTTTTAATAAATTTGCATATTATGTAAAACATACCTGGGTAATTGCAGAGATCTTATAGATAATTTATAAACCTTGAGTGAGTAATGTGAAGTAGCATTAAAGTCATTTTTTTCAATATAGCAATAGTGTTTTCAATGGCCAAGAACAAATGGGAGGTGCAAGTCATTTAAGCATTCAAATATTACTGTTGTAAAAGCCTTGCAAGGGCTGGGGATCAATGTTTTATTGCCTGCTTCACTGTTTGACTATATGCAACTGTTTTCCTCTTACTCATATCTTTAATATCTGGGTTTGCTCTCAGAAAGGAAGGTTCTCATCTACATTTACATCCAAAATTTGTTTTCTAGCCCAAGCACAATTTGAGGAATGAAAAAAACTCTTGTGAAAACAATACCTATTTGTATACACTGTCATCAGTTTGTATACACTATCATCAATGCTATTTATTTCCATGATTTTCCTGTCTTACCTGTAGTATATCTTTCCTAGGGCTCTTTTTTTTTCGAGATTTTTATTTGAGAAATGAACTGATTACTTAGTCCTAAACTACCTTTGAACTATATATATGTGTATGTGGGCATTAAACTACCCTTGAGGTATATATATATATATATGTGTGTGTGTGTGTGTGTGTGTGTGTACGTGGGCATTAAACTACCCTTGAGGTATATATATATGTATGTGGGCATTAAAAAGTAACTTGAGAAAGTTGTGTTGTTCACAAAATCTGAACATGATCCATTGGGAGAGCTTGTAAATAAATGTTAAGGGATGTAATGGCTTTGACTGTGTCAGAAAATTTCAGTGAATAAAAATGATGGCTAGTTTGAACATGTTTGAACGTATAAGAAAATGATCTTTGCTTTTGAATACCGAATTATTCTGAGCTGATTTGTCTAGTTTAATAACGTGACCATATTCACATAGGTTTATTGTATAGAACATCTATAATCTATTAAGCAAATAAATTATTTATTGGGCAGGTATGCCATTGCATCAAAGCCTTGTTGTTCTATCGAAATCATTTTCACTCATGAGTTAAACAAATCACACATTTGTTTTTATGGTCTGGGGATAAATATTAAGCAACTTGTAAATTAGTTAACCATACCATCGTATTTACTACTGGCTATATATTTGACTAGTAATTATACCTAGAGTGTGCAGTTTATATATAGCACACTTGATACATATCTTAACTTACAACCTTGAACACTTTCCAATTTTGCAAAGTAAAAACGTCCTTGCTAGATACTAGTTGAGTCAGGGCACAAATTTTGGAGGAAGTACTCTATTTTATTCCATTTTATTATATTTGTGAATCAAGCCATAAAATCCTGTTGGGCACTAGGACTTCTATTGTTGATTTCACACGGTTTAATTAAAAACAATGAACTACATTATATTTAGATGTTAGCATTCTCAATAATTGATTAAGATTGAAAACTTTCTTTGAATCTTGCACTTGAGACAAATCAGATGGAAGAAAAAAGCAATCATATTACCACAGGAATTTAAAGGGTTATGGTAAAATGGGATCCAGCTATATGAGCAAATCACAGTAACAAGTACCTAACAAAAATACTTTCAGGAAAATGTTTTTAGGGCTTAAAATGCATTGGGAGTAAAAGGGCTAGTTTGCCTCTTTTTCGTGGTGGATACCTTCGAAGTAGTATTCCACATGGTAAGCACATTCTCTGGCCTCTCTGCAATAAGATATACATTTGCTAAAAATCATTAGAATTTCATAAAATCTTCCTTTTCCTCCTATTAATCCCCACCCTAAATCCATTTCTATTTCGCTTCTCAAATCAAAACAATTTAAGACCTCCTCCAAAATATGAGTTTTTTCCCTCAGCATAATAATATAGTTCTAAGATGACATGTAGGAGTGATCTGAGAACTTCACGTGCAATTCCTTAATGTAGCACCATATACTTTGCCTTATATGAGTTTTTTCCCTCAGCATAATAATATAGTTCTGAGATGACATGCAGGAGTGATCTGAGAACTTCATGTGCAATTCCTTAATGTAGCACCATATACTTTGCCTTATATCACTCACTACGTTGTACTTTTCCTTATATCACTTACTGAGATGTAATAGACTAAGCCATGCCTATAATTCTAGCTAGACTTAATTTTATGATTTTGGGGCCTAAAAGTTCTTTTAAATCTAAGAACCGTTGTGTATATGGGATCGTTGTGTATATGGGATTAATGTTGTTCATGGTCACAACAATGTCTATGGGGCTACCATCTTCCCTCACAATGTTGGGCTTGGAGCTACCAGGCAAGTAGAGTATCAACTCCTTTTTTTCTTCACAGCATTTCCTTGCAACTAGAAAATTTCATGTCTAATGATTTAAACAAATGAGTAGGTTGAGTGGTCGGCTATATTTCATGAAAACCCTTTATCTCTGGACATTACTAGAGAGCCTGGGCCTATATCCGTAGGCATTATTTTTTCATCATAAGTAGTATTATGATTTGGAAAGTGCCAAGGGCCACTCTGATTGCAATGAGAAAAATGTTAGGAGGCAATGATTTGAAAAGTAACTAGGGTTATCTGAATGATTATGGGCAAAATCTTGAGTAACTGAATTGGGATAATAATAGAATCAGGGTGAAAATGTTGATGTTTAATATATCATGGGAACTCTGGCTTCTGATTATTTCCCTCAAAATCAAAATCTTCTAGAAAGTTTGGCTAACAATTTGAATCAACGTTTTATGGATACAGGGATCCCGATATGGTTAAAAGAATTGGAGCTGCCACAGCTCTGGAAGTTCGATCTACTGGCATTCAATACACATTTTCTCCATGTGTTGCTGTAAGAATCTGGCATAGATGTGCTCGATGGAAGTTCATTCAAAAATGAGAGTCAAGTTTTCACTGTTTAGAATGTCTTGTTTGATGCGAGCAGGTTTGCAGGATCTTTACAAAGGGGGTGCCGTATGTAGCTGGACAGTAAGTTTCAGACTTTTTGTTTTATCCCTACTTAGAACATAAATTTCTTTGATCAATCAATGATTCAATTGTACCACAATTTTCTATATAATTGGACATTAAGCTGCAAACCTTTTGCTTTATCCATGCTTAGAATATGAATTTCTTTGATCAATCAATTGTACCACAGTTTCCTGAAATAGTTTTCTAACCATGTGATTTATTGATGTTTGTCAGGTCAAATATTGTAGCGTGTGCTAAGCACTTTGTGGGCGATGGTGGAACAACCCAGGGTATCGATGAGAATAACACTGTCAGCAATTATAAACAATTAGTCAACATCCACATGACCCCCTATTTCGATGCCATTGCCAAAGGAGTCTCCACCATTTTGGTTTCTTATTCCAGTTGGAATGGACAGAAGATGCACGCTAACTGTTTTCTCATTTCTCATGTTCTAAAGAAGCAACTTAGCTAATAGAATTCCCAAATCTATTTTATATCGTATTGCATATTGTAGATTAGTAGATTGATCTGGAATTTAATTTTCATTACTGGTCAAAATCATGTACATACTTTTATGACAAATCAACTTTCCTGAGAAGCATCAGTTAGTTAAAAAAACAAATGGAAGCCATTAGAATTTTCTTTATTTCAAATATCGGACTAAATCAGATTTGGGCTTCTTAATGTATTTGAATTCTATTTCCTGTGCTCCAAAAGATTTGTAGGCTCCAAGCTGTGATATATATCTAGTGCTTTAAGCAAAGACCGGTTTTCAGTATACCTGGCCTCATTTCTCTGGTTTGAAGCGATGCAATTGGGAGTGGAGTCCCATTAATATTCTATAATTGCACTTCAAAGCTAAACTCCTAATGAATTCTGAGTGCAGGCATTGAGGGTGTCTTCAGTCTCATATATCACTGCGTGGTTCATTATATTATTTTCAAATGTTTGTGAGGATCCCCATTCAGCTTAACAACAATGAATGTAAACACATAATTTGGGAAATTTTAAGGTGTAAATTTCAGTCTTAAATTAATTTTGTATTTTCTAAAATGATTTGACTAGGATAAAAATATTTTACATTAAAAATCTCCGAATCTTTTTAAAAGCTATATAAAATCCTTAAAAATTCTATTTTTTTTTTAAAACTACATGATCAAACATGTTATTATTAGTATTTTAAAAAGTAATATTCATAAATTTGGAATTAACTTATATCTATGCTAATAGGCTTGCCAGCTTGAAGCATTGGCTTCTTTGAAAGCTGAAATTCAAAGCCTTTCACACATTCATATGGTTCCTTAACCGGAAAACCAAATCCAGGTATTTGGCAATGCATCTACCATATACTTTTCATTTCAATGGCTTGTTAACATACTTGCTATAGGGGTGCAGAGCGGGGTATAGAAAATATAATTGGATCCTGCTATAGGGGTGCAGGGTGGGTTATAGAAAATATGATTGGATCCTGATGTGGTTTGCCTATTTGAATTTCATAACCATAGAAGGCAAAAACTATAAAGACACTTGTATCTGGTTGATGTATTAGAAATTGCATCAGATACATGAATTGTCAGCACTGTGTGCATATATTTGCAGGGCAATGATAAATGCACTCAGTATAGATCTGGCATATATTACTATTCAACTGAGCAGGAAAAAGCTGCACGGGAATCAATGGAAAGGCACCAAAGGTCACTTCATAAAGAGATCGTGACAGAGATCCTGCCAGCGAAGAAGTTTTACAGAGCAGAAGAGTATCATCAACAATACCTGGAAAAGAGATCGGCTGGTGCCAAACAATCTTGGATAGTGTCATCTGATTTCAAGCTCTTAAAGATGATTTTGATTTCAAGCTGGTAAAGCTCAGGGCTCAAGTATAACTCTATACTTATCTTTATTTGTAATCCTTCTGTCAAAATAAGTTTAGCTTATCTAGTTAGCTATGTTGTTAAATGTCATTTGGATTTTAGTTGAAAGAAACAGAGGAAGAGATGAATTGTTTCTGTTCTCTGCGTATTTATTGATATAATTTGATTCTCTTCAAAAGAAACTTTATGAACAATGATAGTTAATAGTTCATAACTTTAGGACTATTATCTTCTCTCAGGAAATATGGTTTCTAAGAAAGAGTACAATGTACTTATATTCTACTCTTGTACAGAAGGAATTCCTATTAGACATTGGAAGACTGTTTGTGGGATATGGAGTTAGACTTGTTTTACTGTATGTTTATGAACTTGATTAAATATGCCATTAGAAGACTATTTGTGGGATATGGAGTTGGACTATTTTCATTTTTTGGATGCAAGAATTGACAGTATTTTCTCTTGGCATCATGCCCTTGGGCAGGGACTTGTTACTCGCAACCCACCTTGTTAAAATATCAATCCACAGTCCTAGCGTATTTTACCAAAAAGGGTAAAACATAAACAAAACAAGAGACATGACTACATGGTGAATAGAACAAGAAATAGGACTCAAGGTTTCTGCCGAATTATAAGCGTAAATCACCTCAGTGACGACGTACATTACCACTATAAAATTGAGTTTTGGAGATACAAAACCTACCTTACTAGAAATAGGAAACATAAATGTAACTAGAAACAAAACAAAACTAGAATCATGACTATAGAATTTTGACGAATAAGCAACTTGAACCCACCCATCTCCCTGAATATATCATGCACTTAAAAACTGGTGGTGTTGTAGAAGTGTAATCCCAACAGAGGAATGGAAATGATAATAGGAACAAGAACTGAATGGAAAAGAGGTATACTAGTCACGCCTCTACTGACATTGATCTGAACGATGTTGCATGTCATCAAATGGGTATGTAGCACAGGGTAGAGAAGTCCATCGTCAGGGGTAGACGTAATCTTCCATTCATTTCCCATCGTAGTTTTAACAAAAATTTACTTGGGAATATCGACATCCAACCTAAGCCGTTCTATTGAATGACATATGGCAAGCTATTAGTTATTTCAAAAGTGAAAAACTCTACATAAGCCACCAATAAGGCATTGGTTCACTAGTGAGGTCAGCAGAGTTTAACCCAACCACCAGGCTTCATTATCACTGTTGTCCATGCCACCTAAATGGCATAACAGGAAAGCACCGGGTGATTTTGGTAGAAAAATTACCATCCAGACTTATCACCTAAACCAACGGAAGTCACTCATGGGCAAGTTTTTTGCATTAATTCTTATAATTAAACAATAAAAATAAAATGTAGTTACCTACCTCTTGAGTGGGTTTAGTATCCTCTGGAAACCTCTCCTCTGGCACAGAGCCTCGATCTTGCTTTTCTTAGCTCACATCCATTTCCTCGGCATCTGATTTCATTGCTCCGGAACTCTCGGAACCCTGTGGTACAGGCAAATCCGAGGCCTTTTTTGTCTCTGACATTTATAGGGACGACTGGATCATCACAATCCACCTGTGGCAGAGCATCTAGATGTTGACCTCCTACAGTCTTGGGACATTTTGATTAGCAGAGATGCGGTGAAACCTTGAATGGAAATTAAATGAAATACTTTTGTGTTTTTCAATTGGAATTAAATTCCATTAAATGAAATGTGTAAGTGTTTTCTTTGGCTTAATAGGGAGGTATTGCTTATGGTAAAGAATTATTAATCACATGATGCTTGTTTCTGTAGGGAAAATTATTTGAGGGGATTTTGGTTGATTTTTCAATGTAATTATCTTACATTAAAGGTGAATTATGGTGACATAAAAATAAGTTGTGTGGTCAAAAAGTGCAGTGAAGTCGTAATGTTATAAGATTAATGATTATTTCTAATAAAATGTTTTGTTTAGTAAGGCTAACTAATCTATGGAGATGCTCCAATATTAGATAAGAAATTGTAGATAGAACAGAAATCAAATGGAAATAAGGAATTTGTCTAGAGAAGATCATATGGAAGAATCCGAGAGGAATTTCCATGGTGGTTTAACACTAGGGTTTTTTCTGGTGCGAAGATGGGTTTTCACCTGCACCTGGGAGCGATAACAGCGTGAGGGAATGGTCACAACTCTAGCAAACAAGGGTCAGTACACCTGGTTTATATTTATCTGCGGCGGTTTGGCAACTTATGGTCTCGCGAGTTTTCTCGGTCAACTAGTAAGGGAATCAAACGGTGGAGGTGAATGTTTTGTTCAGTTGGGCCAATGTCTCTCAGAGGGTGCTGTGCACAGCATCACATGGGGATAGTATAATGGAGTACATGTGAACATCATTTTGTATCGATGAGGAACTTGTGGATTATTCTTCTCATTCTATGGAGGCTTCCCAAATTTGGGTTGAGGGGTCACATCAACACCAAACTAGGGTTTCACCGGCGATACACCATGAATTGGAAGTCCAGGTCAACGCATTTACCTCAGAGATGGATGATGTGAAGGTTTCCCTAAATTCCCTAGGGTTTTCCCACGTGGGCTCGATGGTAAATCCAAACTTTCTTCAACTACAGGAGGACCAGGCTCAACCGGTCCTGAATATCCCATCACCATCGGAGTTACAGTACTGGGAACTTGAACAATAGGGTCTTGCGACAAATGTACAGGGGGCGTCTTATGTGGCGTTTGGGGGCACGAGCGTTCATGGGACTGATACATATGGCGTCTTTAATACTGGGAATAATGTACCATGCTCATCAGGAGCAAACCCCCAAGGCTAGCGACCTGCTCCTGTGGCTTGCACTTCAGGACATTTTGATGGCATCACTCGTCAGG
>APFE030345864.1:0-11868 GCA_000404065.3 Pinus taeda
AGGAACATAATGAAAAATCAAGCTGGTGGTCTCAGTTTTGAGATCCAGTGGGAAATCTCTGTGTATATGTGTTTTATGGGTTATGCTCTCGCATTTTTTATTTTCTTGTGATTTAGAATTCGTATGCAGGTAATTTCTCTACGGGGTTAAAACCTACACTCAAGCCAACTAGGATCATCAGGACAACCAAAATCATTAGAACAAGCAGAGCCATCAAAACAGCAAGAGCTTTTAGAACAACAAGATGAATCTGAATAGCCTGAAATCTCAAAGGAGCTTGCTCAACCAGAACAAATCATGAGTAATCCTCCTGTTTTGCAGACTCCTCTCAATGAAGAAAGAAAGCTTAAAAGAGACAGAGAGGAGGCCACTTCTTCCAGCAGGCCTATTGATCAAACTTTTGCTAAGAGGCAAAGGTTATACCCATATGCAAAACAAGAATACACTGAGGAAACAATAGGCAATGTAGTGTAAAAAAGGACATAAAGTGGGCACACCCAAGGTTAAACCCATATCCCAATGGCCTAAATATTTTCTCTTCTCATTTGTATTCTTAATTCTACCACCCAATCAAAACAAGCAACCCTAAAGATTAAGAACTAGTCTGAAATCTTATTCAAACATATAAAGGGAGAGCCCTCTCTGGACTTATGTTGGTTAAAACCTAGGTCTAAAAGATTGGTTTGTGGTTACCTCAAGCCATCCTTCTTTAATAACTTCTAAGGAAAAACCTGAGTGATAACATAGTGGCGACCATACCGGGGAATTCAAAACCCTCAGTTTAATAAACCTTTGAGGAATTCAAATTTTTATTTTGAAGCATCTTAAAGGGTTATTAGAAATTATTTCTTAAGAGTTCATAAAAAACAGAAATAATCATAAAAGCTCAAAATCTGGCTTCTGGGAGAACTCATTATACCAGGGCCAACCCTAATCCAAATCCCCCCCCACCCACTATATTTGAAATCCCAACCATATTCCAAGAATAATTAGAAGGCAAGAAGGTTCAATAAGCCCTAGGCCTATTTTTAGATCAAATTTATGTCCTACTAAGTGGTTATTCCTTGAGGACTTCCGTTTTGATGACTATTTTGGTATCTCTGTGTTTGGAACCACATCTGATAGTGAACTGCTAGACATTGTCCTAGGTCCAGAATTCACCAGAGAAATTGAAATCTAATGAGCCAACCTGTTAATTAAACAGAATCTTTTGGACTCCCCTTAGTCATCCCTTACCATTGATAGAGTCCCTGAACTTTCTAAAACAACCTCAACATCTTTTAGATCACCATGATTTCCCCACACCTATGAAAATCATCCTTCATCTCCATTCATACCTTCAATCCCTCATTAGCTCATCACTACCCCTCAAACACCCATTACCCCTATTACACCAACTCCCTTTGTTGTCCCAAACCTGCCAGTAACCCTAACTCTTGTTCTCAATCTAGTACAGCTTAGAGCTATGGCCCTCAGGTATGCCCCCTTAGTGATGCCTGGCCCTCAACGTGCCTTACCAGCAGATTATCAAAGTGAAATTACCTCATTTGATGGCACTGGAACATACATAGCACAGCAGAACACTAAAAAAATGACATATTATTTTGAACTTAATGAGATTGACATAGTAGATGTCCAAATTAGAAACTTTGTCCAAAGTCTAGCTGGAGAAGTGAGAACATGGTTTATATCTTTTCCCCCTTAGAGCATAGATAGTTTAGAAGTCCTTCACCAACAATTCCTTAATAGGTGGGAGAAGAAGAAGAACCCCCTTCAAATTCTATCTGAATATGAGAACCTTAAAAGGGGACCAAATGAAACTATGCAAGACTATTGTACCAGGTTTAATAACGTATACAATGCAATCCCTCTTGACCTTAGGCCTCCACCTGGTTTAGCTCTGATTAGGTTTCCAGACGGATTTGACACAGATATGGCTTTTCAAGTTAGGGAAAGAAATCCCCCTACACTTGAAGACATGCAAAGTGTAGCCGTGAGCGTAGAAGCTAACTTACTATCCAAAAGAGCTAGGCTTAGAAACAAGAGAAGAACACCTTTGAAAGAAGAAACCACAACTTTTGATCATAAAATAGATGCTTTAGCTAAAGGAATGGAAAAGTTGTTGGATAGAATAGATGTCATAGAAAGAAAACTCCACTGGGATAACCAACAGGCTAATATGGAGAGGAATCTCAACTTTAGAAAAAACTAGAACCAAAACACTGGTAAAAGTGGTCTTGATCAGAACATTAGGCCACCTTTCCAAGAAAATTATGCTGACACTTCCCATCAAGAAGACCTTGAGATAGATACATAGATCAAACTTATGGGCTTAGATGATGAAGAAACTGTTTTTCTAACTCAGGATGACTAAGAATTCTACATGCTTGAACAGTTACGAACTCAAACAGGAGAATCTTTCGACTATAAGCAAGGGTATGACTCTTCTCTTCTAGAGATTGATAAACAATACATCTTAACAAGAAAGAAGAACATTGATGTTCCTGATTAGAATAAAAAAGCAATGCATAGCCATCCTAAGAAAGGAAAAGCTACAAATTAGAATCCTCAAGTTACAAAAACCTTACAAATCCTTTCTAGACCACATCAAAATCCTCTTAGTCCCACCATCGAAGATGTAACAGATAACCAGCCTTCTAATAAGCAACCTTTCACTTTATTCCCCCTCAAAGGAACAATGGAACAACCCGCAGAAATCATATTACGAAATCCAATTGAAAATACTCCTAAGAATGACAAAGAAAAACACACTACTCAGAACTCTGGCTCTAAACTTCCAAACATTCAAATGGATAAATCCCCGCTGCCTTTCAATTTGGGAGCAAAGGTGGACAAACTCAAAATTTCAGTGCCTTTGATAGAATTAGTCAAACATGAAACTTAAAGATCTCAAATTAGTAAATCTCTGAACTTTGTTGAAAATGAAGACTCTGTAAATCTATTTGATGACCAACCTGAGTTAATTTTCGGACCAGATGTTAGTGGAAAGGCAGTTGAAGGAGGGTACGATCTTTCTACATCAGCCTTAACATCCACGACAAAATTCTACACAATCCCATGCTGGACTTCAGTGCCTCACACAATCTTATGCCTAAGTCTGTAATGGAAAAGATTAACTTGGATATCACCGGGCCTTATAAGGATTTATTTTCCTTTTATTCAAGCTAGGTTAAATGCTTAGGTCTCATAAAATATTTGTGTGTCTCCCTAGTTCAATACCCTGCCAAGACCATACTTATGGACATAGTTGTTGCTCACATACCACCCAAGTATGGCATGTTGTTTTCTAGATCATGGGGTACTAAACTCCAAGGATATCTACAACTGGACATGTCCTATGCTACCATATCAGTCTTTGGACATATGAATAAACTTTATAGGGAATCTTTAAGGAAGTATGTAGTGATTTCCCAGGAGAGACCTCAAAATTTTCCTATATATTCAGTACACTCTAATATTGATTCCTTCATACTTTACAATGCTAAAAATAATCAAGAAGATACATCAAGTGGTATAACAACAAAACCAAAACAGATTGCAGTATTAAAGGAAAATCAAAATATCCAAATTCATGAAACATCAGATAGAAAAGATGATCTCGTTAACTTAACCAAGAAGGATTCCTCTACCCTGGATGAAAATTATGAGCATGAAATCCTGTGGCATCTGAATCTAATGGGTCAGTAAAAAAATTAGGTGCAAGAGTAGGTGTATGGATTTACAACTTAAAAAATGACTACTTAGAAGGTCATACCTACATGTTTAACTTTAAATGTACAAACAATATGGCATAATATGAATCACTTATGTTAGGTCTAAAACTTGTTAAAAGGTTAGGAGCCATTAGAGTCTCTATCATGGGAGATTATGAGTTAGCGATTAAACAATTTAATGCTGTGTATATGACTAGCGATTATATATTACGATTTTACAGAGGAACAGTCCTAGACATACTAAATACCTTTTTAGAAACAAAACTTGTTGTCATTCCAAGAAAACACAACATGCAGGCTCACAACTTAGCCATGTTTGCTAGTGCTTGTAAGCTGCCCTTTCAGCCCAACCATCAGTACACTGCTGAGGTTAGGCATAGACCTTCCATTCCTGACAATTTAAGGAATTGGAAAGTATTCAAAAATGATCAGAAAATTAATAATTTTTTAACTTTAGATAATTAGTTTGTAAATACCAACATATACACTGACATAGCAGTGGATTTTGATTGCTCTAATGAAGTAGAAATTAACAAACTAGAAAATGATCAGATAGAGAGATTTCACAGTACAAAGTTTGCTAAAACAAACATTCGAAACCTAAAACAGATGGAAATTGATGAAGTCATTGATGATGAAACTGAAGTCATAAACCTTAAAGACAATTTTCTACCCAAAGGATTAACTCCTTTGGAGGACTTATTCGATTCAAACAATATTCGCAAGAAGCATAAAATGGAACCTTTGAAATCGGACATTGAGGAATGTAATAGAGGAAAAGATACAAATAAAAATCCTCAAGTTACAGATAACCAGCCTTCTAATGAGCAACCTTCCACTTCAGTCCCCCTCAAGGGAACAATGGAACAACCCCCAGAAATCCTATTACAAAATCCAATTGAAAATACTCCTAACAATGAAAAAGAAAAACGCACTACTCAGAACTTTGACTCTAAACTTGCAAACATTCAAATGGATAAATCCCCTCTACCTTTCAATTTGGGAGTAGATGTGGCCAAACTCAAAATTTCAGTGCCTCTGACAGAATTGGTCAAACATGAAACTTACAGATCTAAAATCAGTAAATATCTGAACTTTGTTGAAAATGAAGACTCTGTAAATCTATTTCATGACCAACCTGAGTTAATTTTTGGACCAGATGTTAATGGAAAGGGAGTTGAAGGAGGGATACCACTTTTCTACATCAGCCTTAACATCCATGACAAAATCATACAAAATGTCATGCTGGACTCTGGAGCCTCACACAATCTTATGCCTAAGTCTTTAATGGAAAGGCTTAACTTGGATATCACTAGGCCTTATAAGGATCTAATTTCCTTTCATTCAAGCCAGGTTAAATGCTCAAGTCTCATAAAATATTTGTGTCTCCCTAGTTCAATACCCTGCCAAGACCATTCTCATGGACATAGTTGTTGCTCACATACCACCCAAGTATGGCATGTTGTTTTCTAGGTAATGGGGTGCTAAACTCCAAAGATCTCTCCAATTGGACATGTCATATGCTACCATATTAGTCTTTGAACATCTGAAGAAACTTTATAGGGAATCTTTAAGGAAGTATGTACTGATTTCCCAGGAGAGACCTCAGAATTTTCCTATATATTCAATACACTCTAATATTAATTCCTTCATACTTTACAATGCTAAAACTAATCAAGAAGATACATCAAGTGGTATAACAGTAGAACCAAAAGAAATTGTAGTATTAAAGGAAAATCAAAATATCCAAATTCATGAAACATTAGATAAAAAAGATGATCTTTTTAAATTAGCCAAGAAGGATTCCTATTCCCCAGATGCAAATTATGAGCATGAAATCATGTGGCATCTTGAATGTGATGGGTCTGTCAACAAACTAGGTGCAGGAGCAGGTGTATGGATTTGCAACCTAGAAAATGACTACTCAGAAGGTCATGCCTACAGGTTGAACTTTAAATGTACAAACAATATGGCCGAATATGAATTACTTCTGTTAGGTCTAAAACTTGTTAAAAGGTTAGGAGCCATTAGAGTCGCTATCATGGGAGATTATGAGTTAGAGATTAAACAAATTAATGTTGTGTATATGACTACCGTTCCTAGATTAGGTTTTTACGGAGGAACAATCATAGAGATACTAAATACCCTTTTAGAAACAAAACTTGTTGTCATTCCAACAAAACACAACATGCAGGCTCACAGCTTAGCCATGTTTGTTGGTACTTATAAGCTGCCCTTTTAGCCCAACCATCAATACATTGTTGAGGTTAGGCATAGACCTTCCATTCTTGACAATTTAAAGAATTGGCAACTATTCGAAAATGATCAGCAAATTAATAACTTTTTAATTTTAGATAATTAATTTGTAAATACCAACATAGACACTGACATAGCAGTAGATTTTGATTTCTCTAATGAATTATAAATTAACAAACTAAAATATGATCAGATAGAGATACTTCACCCTACAAAGTTTGCTAAAATAGGCACTCGAAACCTAAAATAGATGGAAATTGATGAAGTCGTTGATGATGAAACTGAAGTCATAAACCTTAAAGAAAATTTTCTACCCAAAGGATTAATCCTTTGGAGGACTTATTCAATTCAAATGATATTCCCAAAAAGCCTATGGAACCTTTGAAATCAGACATTGAAGAATGTAATATAGGATCTGAAGAGAATCTGAAACTAATAAAACTGTCTAAATCATTACCTCCCAATGAAAAGTTGCAATATATGGAACTAATGAAATAATTCCAGGACGTTTTTGCCTAGAGTTATGAGGACCTAAAATCCTATGATACTGGCATAATTCAACATACTATCTCATTAAAAGAAGATCAAAAGCCCTTTAGGTAGAAGCTTAGAAGAATCAACCTTGTTTTATTACCTTCTATTGAAAAGGATATTAAGAGAATGAATGAAGAAGGAATCATAGCACCTCTTAGGTTCTCTAATTGGGTCTCTAATCTAGTACCTACTAGAAAGAAAATAGGTGAAAATAGGTTGTGCATTGATCTTAGAAATATGAATAAAGTTTCACTGAAAGATGACTATCCTCTTCCAAAAATGGATCACATTTTACAGAGGGTAGTGGGTTCCTCCAAAATATCATTACTAGACGGGCTCTCCGGTTATAATCAAATCTCAGTCCACCCAGATGATCAGGCAAAGACTACCTTCACAACTCCATGGAGCACTTTCATGTATGTGAAAATGCCAATTAGGTTAAGGAATACAGGGGCCACCTTTCAAAGAGAAATGGAAATAGCCTTTTCCAAAGAAATCCATGACTTCCTGGTAATTTACCTTGATGATCTCACAGTATTCTCTAAAACAGATCAACAACACCTAGATCATCTTAGGCAGGTCTTCATTAAATGCAAGAAATATGAAATTTCTTTGAATCCAAAACAATCTTTATTTAGGTTAGAATAAGCGAAATTATTAGGCCACATTACCTCCAAACATGGTATCAGGATTGACCCAACAAGAATTGAAGCTATTTTGCAGATACCACATCCCATGAATATCAAATAACTTCAAGCATTTCAAGGAAAGATAAAATTTTTGGCAATATTCATCTCTAATTTAGCTGAATTAATTAGATTACTAAACAACATGCTAAAGAAAGATTCGACTGTTAAATGGGCCCTAGAGGCTAGAAAGTCATTTGAAGACATAAAGTTAGCCTTAACACAAACACCAGTCCTCATCAATCCAAAATTTGATAGGGAATTTATCATATTTTCTTTTGCTTGAGAACACACCATTAATGCATTGCTTTTGCAGAAAAATGATCAGGGTTTTGAACAGCCAATAGTCTTCTTCAGTAAAGCCTTGATAGATGAATCTTTAAAGTATAACATAATGGAGAAACAATCTTTTTTTTCTGGTTAAAACCATAAAAGATTTCAGAGTTTATATTTTGTACTCACATATAGTAGCATATGTTCCCAATGCTGTGGTTAAATACATTTTAACTCATAATGGACCTCATGGAAAAAGAGGAAAGTGGATAGCTACAATATTACAGTATGATTTAGAAATTAAACCCACCAAATTGATCAAAGGCCAAGGTTTGGCTAAGCTAATGGTTGAATCAAACTATCAAGCCCTAAACATAAACTTCGTTGCAGAACTAGATAATGAAGAGGAGATGGTGACTCCATAGATTAGCCAAACTTTTACAGATTCACCATGGTATGCTGACATAATATACGTTCTACAAAACCTTCAAGCTCCTCCAGAGTTATCTAGAACTAAAAGTAGGTTTTTAAAGATGAAATCTTTAAAGTTTGGCATAACTAATAATGCCTTATTTGGGAAAAATCATGAAGGCATTTTGTTAAATTGTTTGTTAAAAGAGGAATATGATAAAATTTTGCAAGAGTTTGATGTAGGTGACTGTGGGGGGCATATCTATTGGAAGATAACAGCTGATAATATTTTAAGGGCTAGTTTTTACTGGCCTACTCTATTTACTGATGTGAAAAAGTTTGTAACCTCCTTTCACAAGTGTCAAATTTTTTAAGGAAAAATAAAATTACAATTACCTTTGAAACCTATATCAACTGAAACACCATTTCAGAAATGGGTTCTTGATTTCATTGGTGAAATTCATCCCCCTTCCTCTTCCCAGCATAGATGGATCTTAATTGCCACATATTATTTTACAAAGTGGATAGAAGCCATACCCTCAAGACAAGCCACCGATACTATCATAATAGGTTTTTTTGAGGCCAACATTCTATCCAGATTCAGGTGCCCCAATAAAGTCGTCATAGAAAATACTACAACCTTAAAATCAAAAAGCATGATTGATTTTTGCCATAAGTATCATATAACCCTTGGCCATTCTACAACATACTACCCCTAGGGGAATGGACTTGCAAAATCATCTAATAAAAGCTTAATGAATATTATCAAAAAACTATTGGGAGATAATAAGAAGACCTAGAATAAGAAATTGGTGAATGCTTTGTGGGTAGATAGACTAATCATAAAGAAATCTATTGGAACAAGCCCCTATCAGCTAGTCTATGGAATGGAGGCTATCTTCCCATGTTCTTTGGGAACTCCAGTGATGAAATTACTCCAAGAAATATAAGTTGAGCCCAATGATATTCAGAGAAGGATCAGCTAGACTATTCATTTGCAACAAACCATAGAACAAGTCTATATCATATCCCAAGTGGTGCAGGAAAAAATTAAGAATGCATTCGATAAAAGAACCAAGGCAGAAGATTTCTATCTAGGAGACAAATTACTGAAATGGGACTCAAGAAGGTAAGACAAAGGGAAACATTGGAAGTTTGACTTCATATTGAAAGGTCCTTACATTATTTATGCTTTCAGAGGCAATGATTCCTATTTTCCTAAAGAATTGGATGGTGCAGAAATAGAAGGAGGACCAGTCAATAGTCGAATGCTTAAGCATTATATAGATCCCAGTTATTGGTTCCATTAATTACTTGTACATACTATATCCTTCATAAAGTTCAGTGTGGATTGGATGGTAAACTATGGAGTTGAAGCACGAATAGAAGGCCCCAAGCTTTGAAGTTTTACTGTTAATAAATATCAATAAAATACTAAGTTAAAGGAAAGTTGCAAAGTAAATAAACAGAAAATCAGAAGGCTATTGATCTGCTAGTTCTTGACATTTCACCACAAAATTCCATTCCCAAGTGGAGCCACTATTATGTTTTTATACCAATAGGTGTCATAATATATGAATGGATGAGATTAAATCTGTAATATGTACATACCTTTTCTTTATGCAAATGTTTTCCATATTTGTAAAAGATCAGAAATTTAAAAAATGTAAAGAGAGTATGTCCTAAAAAAAACCAAAGGACAAGAAAAAAGGTAAAAAGGTCAAAAAAGATGAAAAATGAACCGCAAGCGAAAAGAAAAAAATACCATGAAAGTGTGCAATTCCAAATTCCACTACTATTTTATTTTTTGAATAAAAATATTGTGTGCAGCTTGTTACCTTTGGCACAATCCATGGATAGTCAAAATGTTTAAACTTTGCTATTTCATGTTTTCAATTTTTTGCTTAGAGATAGAGAATAAAATATGACCAAACTATTTAATCTTGGCAGATAAGTAGATATGTAGAGGAAATAAAAGGAGCTCAACAGTTTAATCTAAGCCCTTGGATGTAATAACGATAGCCTTAGATAGATTTCTATTGTAAAGAAAAGGAAATTTTGATAAGGGTTTGCCAGCTTAAGTGCACCCTAATAAAAAGTAGAAAAAATAGTAGGATGAGTAGATGGGTAAGTAGTTGGATGGTCGTAGAATTATGATGAATGATTAGGTAAAGTCATATTATTTACTTTCATCATCAATTTGCTAATGTATGGATGGAAATGGAATAGTTACAAATTCAAGTGATTAATCTGCCTCCATTCATTTTACGTTTTCACTAATTTTCCACAAGCATAAATTAAGGTGCTTAAAACTTTAAGTTAAAGGGGCTCATAGCATTTCTCTGACTTCTGGAGGGACCGAACCCTCGGCCCAATAACTTATAAGGTACCAGTACTTCAACCCCTTTCAAACATTCATCCCTTTCATAAACAACATTGAGCCCATGTTATAATGTGTAAATATAAAATACATGAATAAATATGTCAAGACATTATACTTAGCGCAATTTGTTCTCATTTCCATTTAATATTAACTTGAAATTTTATTATATTCAACTCCCGACAAAAAAACCCCTTTCTCGTATCATTAATTAAAATTCCATATGTTAAATATCTCGCCCCGATGGTTTGGAATATAAACCATATTAAGTAAATCCCATATGTTAATCAGTCGACTTGCGATTGAGTAACAACCATAACACTTCACCTTACAAAAAGGGATTAATTAATCAAGCTATGATTAATTACTAACCTTCCTCCAATCACAACACCCCCGACATTGGTAAACCACCTCAACTCATAATTAAAATCTCGTCGAGCCCCTCCACTAACTCCCCTATCAAATCACACTCTTGATCACCATACGATCTAACCCCTTTAGATCCAACGGCTATCGCTCATATCAGGCAAACTCCAATACCAACCTTTAACCACCCGATGTGAGTAGTTTTATTGTTCACCTTGCCGCTACGTGTTTCCTGATAAATGGCATCGGGCAAACCTCTCCCAATACCGCCAATCCCTCAAAAGAGGTGCGATAAATCCTGCTTACCACCTAAGCTTACCACCTTCACTACACTACAAAACATCCCCTCTGCCAGTTGCCACCAACCGTCACTTTCCATTATAACTGCCAAAATCATTGACTTTGTAGAATAAAACCAAAAATACTCATTATATTTTCTTGTACCAAGAAAAAAAATTTTTGTTATCCATGCAAGCACATAGTACGATTGAGTTGTCAGCTTGCTACAAACCATCAACCTTCCACAACAACTGAACTCCAGACCACTATGCAGACTTGTGTGCTCCCTACAAACAGTGCACTAATGCCATTAAAGCCATATCAATGACCGAAACTAGGCATTTACCTTATTTCCGCCTGAGAAACCCTATTATCGTGCCAAACCCGAGCTAAATTGTTTTGAGAGTTAAGTAATTTAGTAAGCTACACTCTCTGATAAATTTGAAACACTCTGAAATAAACCAATTGTGTCCAATTTCCCTTAAATTCTTTGCCCCCTTCCTTGAATCCACAAGAACCAAGGATGGAAGCCCCAATTACACTAAATGTCATGCCCCTTACTACTCCTCATAGAGAATTGGATGACCTCCCTCTTGTAGACAAGGATTTCCAGATAAAAGAAACATTAGTCTCAACTTCCCCACCTAAAACTCTTCTGCAAGTATAGAGACCAGTACCTGAACCGTGCCGACTCCATTGGACTTTGGAAGTTAGGGTTGCCTAAATACCAATTTCCCAAGGTGCATGTGTTCCCAGAAATTGTACATTACTGCCACATGAACTATGACCCTATCCAAAGGGCAGTAATAGTGCCTGACCAGTCCATTTTTCTTACCATCATAGTTGTATACATTAACCAGATGCTTCCATTACAGCCATTCCAAAACCTAACCCCTCTCTCCATTGGAGACATGTTGAACAAATATCCTACACTCACTTTAGTTAGAGT
>APFE030345865.1:0-15049 GCA_000404065.3 Pinus taeda
AAGGAAAGGTGTTATCTTGCCTATATTATGTATTTTCCTAGTCATTTTCAGAGGTTGGAAGGTTGGACTCTTGAGGGAGAAGCTATCATTGTATTATTTCACTGTATCTCTGCAATTTTTGGCTAAGGAAGACTAGGGTTTTGCAATCCTCTTTGGGATTCTTGTGGACTCATGTGTTGATGGTGTGTTTCTCAATGTTCTTGTAAGCTTTGTTATGTGATTCATTTCCTTTCTTTACTTCTGCACATTAAACAAATGAAGTGTTAAAGTAAGAATTCATGCTTGCCATGCTCTGCTTTTAAGTTTGTTTAATTTCAATGTTTTCTACTATTTAAGGAGAATTAAAAGTTATTGTTTTCTCTCCTTATCTCCTCACCTATCATTCCTGACCATCCACTTCAGTTAAAGGCATCAATACTGTCTCCTACCTCGCCCCAAAGAACCCCCTGCAGAAACTGTGTCCAATCCATGCACCCAAAATTACCATCCTCTCAATTTGCCACCAAAACCCCTAAAAACCCCAAATCAACCCTTTTGATCAGTTTACTAGCCTAATATCTGTGCCCTATTGGTCATCTCATCTATTGAAGGTTTTACGAGATAGACCGGAGAGAGCCTTCTCCTACCCCGTAGGGCTAGCTACGAGGCTAAATGGTTTGATGTTGCCTTGAGGTTTGTCTTTCTCAGCCTGAGGTGAAATTTCAAGTTCTAACAAAATGAACTCACAAAAAGATAGAAAAGATAGATCAACGCCTTATAAATAAGGCTCTTCGAGGGGGAAACCTCCTTTACATTACACAAATGAACAATTCTTAGATGATACAAATGACAAGACCTCCTTTATATATATAGGATCCTAAGGGGTCATAATATAATCAGAGCCAACATAACAATAATAATGTAAGGGTACAATAATAATAATAGTGGGCTTCTATGGGGCACAATAATAAAAATATGGAGACTACATGGGTACAACAATATAATAAGGGGGCTGTACTAATAACAATAAGGGGTTACACTAGTAGTATAGGGGCCTAACATGCCTCTCTCCTTCAAAAAGTGTTGTCCTCAACGCTTGAGTAGTTCTTGATACTTCTGTATAAAATTCTTCTCCTCCCATGTGGAATCTTCAGTTGGTAAGTTCTTCCACTTGATGAGATACTCTAAAATTGATTGATTTTGTAGTTGTTGGGTTCTTGTTTTTGTGACTACTCCAGGTTCCAATATGATTTTTCCTTCCTCTTCAAGTTCTGGCAATATTGTTTGAATTGGGATATTCTGCAACTTTTTAATGAGTGGCCACACTTCTTTGTCCTTTTTCCATTCGTCTCTTGCTTCATTTATCCAATTTTGTTGGATAATAGAAATAACACAAAACAATTCTTCCACATCCTCATCCTTTCTTGAGAGTGCATCTACAACAAAAATTTTCTTCCCTTTTCTATAGATGATGTCAAAGTCATAACCCAACATATTTGTGACCCCATTTTTCTGTCTTCTAAAGATAAATTTTGTGCAAAAAGTATTTGAAGACTATCATGATCCATTTTTACCTTGAAGTGTCTTCCCATTGGGTAAGGTCGCCATTTCTTAAGTGCATGTAGTATTGCCAACATATCCTTCTCATAAATAACTTGCCTGAGATGTAGCCGTAAAAATACCCAATCACCTACATCAAAACTTTTTTCACTGTGATGTTGATCTATCTATTGTTTCGTTCAATTCTCCACCAAAGTTGCATTATCCTTTAAAAGTTGGAGAACTTTTTGTTTATTCTCGATGTGATCTTTCACTGCTTGAACCTTTTTCTTTGTGATATGTCCTTCTATCTTGAGATTTTGAGGAGTGGTAACTTTTTCCAGTGCTTTACAAGATATGGCTAGATTCATTTCTTGATGCTTGATATGATCTTTCAATTCTTGAAAATTTTTCTTCTTGATATGTCCTTCTATCTTATATTTTGAGGAGTGCTAATTCCAAAAAATGCATTACAAGATATGGTTAAATTCATTTTTTCTTTCTCGATGTGATCTTTCACTTCTTGAACCTTTTTCTTCTTGATATGTCCTTCTATCTTGAGAGTTTGAGGAGTGGTAATTCTTGCCAATGATTTACAAGATATGTTCAGATTCATTTCTTCTTTCTCTGGGGTTGGGTCCTGGAATATATCCTCTTGTTTTGATGTTTCTTGATCCTTTTCTTCCTCCTCTTCATACTTTACGTAAAATAATTTCTTCTCAACAAACTTATGATCTTTAGTGCATTTGCTATCACAATTGTAATAAAGCCATTTTTCTCTTTTTTCTTCCAATTGTTGTGGTGTAAACCTTGTATGTTGTGGAAGGCTAGGAGAAGAAACACTTCCATAATTATAGTTGTGAGTTGTGGGATTCCTTGTTTCCAGAATTTCGCTTCCATTTTTTCTTGCCCACTTGAATGCCTTCTCCAATGAATCAAGTTCCCAAAGATGAACCTCGTGTTGAATGTTATCCTTTAAATTACCTATGAAGACATCAATCCTTTACTTCTATGGAATATCATTAACGCTTATATTCAATTTTTGAAAGTCATCAATGTGCTCTGCCATTGAACACTTTTGTTTGAGATTTATCAATTGGGTAAAGAATGTGTTTCTCTTTGTATCTTCATACTATCATTTCCTCCGTGAAATTTGACCACGTAACAAGTGGTTTATGAGAACAAAGCCCTTTATACCATAAAAATTGATCTGATTCTAAATATGAAAATGTAATACATACCTTTCGTAATAGCTTCACCTCATGTAGATCAAACTATTGCTCCATTTGTAGTATCCAATTTACCGGATCCTTGCCATCAAACTTCCTCATATCACCTTTTCTTGATTTTAAGATTTTGATCTTGAAATGACTATAACTCTGCAATTTTGGCTCTTCCCATTCTAAAATTGCAACTTGTAGTAACCCTCTATGTCCTCTTTCGAATGCCACTACCCTGATCAAAATTGGATTCTCCAAGAAAGCGTTATGCACACTGTCCCAAGCTAACTTGATTATGTACCTTTTCAGAGTAGCAAACTTGTATGAAGAGCCACATGTCATTGTTTTGACCTATGGATCTGAAAAATATATACAAGAAACTATAGTCGGTCCTCTTTCTATAACTTGTGATGAAATTTCAATCTGATGCTCAGAGAGACAGTTATGATGATCTTCCCAAGGTTACTTGTTTGGAAGGTAATTCGAGGGTTTGCAAAAACCCTAATTTACTCAGACTATATCTTTGAAACTATAGCGAGGCGAGATCTGAAATTCGGACCCAATGTTCAGAACGATTTCAGCACAAATGGGTTTTTTGTAGCTTCTGAAACGTCGCAGAAAAAATGTTATAGCGAAAATTCCACGATGACTAGTTTGGAGTAGTGAAACCCTAGAATCTAATGCTTTGATACTAAATGTTATGAAACCAACTCACAAAAAGATAGAAAAGATAGATCAATGCCTTAAAAATAAGCCTCTTCGAGGGGGAAACCTCCTTTACATTACACAAATGAAAAATTCTTAGATGATACAAATGAAAATACCTCCTTTCTATATATAGGAGTCTAAGGGGTCACAATATAACCAGAGCCGACATAACAACAATAATGTAAGGGCACAATAATAATAATAGTGGGCTTCTATGCGGCACAATAATAACAATATGGGGACTACATGGGTACAACAATATAATAAGGGGGTTGTACTAATAACAACAAGGGGTTACACTATTAGGATAGGGGCCTAACAAACATTTCGAACCTATATTAATAAGTCAGTCATGTACCTCGATTCCCTGGGTGGTCTGTTTGCGTAACGAAGGTGATAGGGTCGAATCCTATGGAGCCTATCGATTGAATTAACATATTTTGGTGCCATCTAGAGTGCCACATGGCACCTTGGGATTGGGCCATGTGTCACTATGTGATTTTTCCAACTCCAAAACCATAAACCCAATAGTAGTGCACCATGTGTCCTCACGTGACTGAACCAAATGTCATATTTTGATTGTCTCCCTCCTGACTAGTCCATACTACCCAATCATCAAATGAATTCAACACCACATCAACATACATACTGCCATGTCAACATCCATACCTTGCATTGTAAACTTGAAACTTTCACCTTTAAAATGTATTCCCAAAACTTCCAAACACAATAACTTTCTCTTACGGTGTTAGATTGAGGCGATTCAAGCATCGTTGGAATCATAACGGTGAGATTTATAATTTTCTGTTGGTTATGGTAAAATTTGAGCACTTTATTTTTTGAGCATTTTATGGATCCCCTAGATCACTCAAGACCTTGCTTTTCATTACAACGATCGGGTATTATTTGAGGGGGGTGAGTAGGGATCAGACCCACCTGAGTGACCTGAGTGGTTTATCCAACCCACCATTCACTAGTACAAAATGGCTAATTAGTTACTAAAAAATGACTAAAATTTGCATATAAACGACCATTTTTCAGTCGGTCACCAGTAATGGCTAATTTATGGTATCTTATAATTTACAATATCTTATAATGAAACCAACTTTTAGTTGTATTTATATTAGTCATTAATTTGGTGTCTCAATTTTATCGTTTAGTAGTATATTTAGTCATTAATTTGGTCATTAATTTAGTCATTAATTGTCACAATTAATGACCAAATACACAACAAAATATACTACTACATGATCTCCCAATAAAATTAATTAATGACCAAGGAAATATGACCAAAATGTTAGTTGGGTTATAAGATAATATAAAGTAGCCACTAATATTAATATATATATACAAATTTTAGTCATTGTTTGAAACCAATTATTGACTAAAGAAATATGACAAAATTTCAGTCGTGTTATAAGGTACTGTAAATTAGCCACTAATAGCATATATATGCGAAATTTAATCTTCATTTGTAAGACAAAATGTATCGTTCACAAGTCATTTATATTTTCTTGGTAGCTTCGTATTCATTATATACATGACTAACTTAGAAGTTTATATTCATTCCATTTACTTTCATTAATAATCATTATAAACGACTAATTTAGTCAAATTTTCATTTTAATTATATTCATCATTAATCAATATGAACTAGTAATTTAGTAGTTTTAGATTGATTTTATGTGTTCATTATTAATCAACATAAATTAATTAGTATGAGTTTACGACTAAATTGAAAAAAATTATGTCATACAGTGTGCATCTTCATCTAATATGAAAACAAAAGGTTACATATTTTAATTACAATATTAAATGATATCTGCAAGTACAACTATAAATAATTTCAATTGCAAAGTATATTTTATGAAATGAAGTATTACAGTATGAGTTTACAACTTAATATTGGTTAGACAAAAATTTACACATAAATATTGTTTCATCACTTCAAAATATTATCATTATGTAAGGCATTGTAGGTGAATTCACCAACTCTAAAGACTTGACCATCAATCTATATGTGTGTGTCTCATGTGGGATATTGGCTTTAAGGATATCACTAGACTGGTTCTCTTCTCTCCCTTTCTATATTTTTCACTCCAGTGCTATTGTTCTCCTCTTTCTTTAATTCCTGCTTACCATCAATACTGAGTTCCTCTTCTGAAAATGAAAGAAGATACAACGGAGAGTGTCAACAAACTCATTCTAATTGCTAGGTATAGATATATGGATATTATTTTCTAAAGTTTAACCACAAATTCTCTTAAAAATACTAAGAATTAATAATATTTTGGAAAGCACAAAGGTAACCCATATACTGATGAAAGTGAAGCGGATGTGATGATATCGTGGTTGAATAGAGGTGAGAAAATGCGTGAATGGAGAGCAAGTGGATGTTTAATGGAGTGAAAGTAGATGAATTTTAAGGATAATTATTAGGCCCAAGAGAGAGTATAATATACAATGTGATGAATGGTGAAACATAAACCGAAGTAGACTATATAGGATTTATACAAATATACCTCAACATAAGCAATGTCCACCATTTTTCCACAAAAACGTAAGAAATTTGAACATGTTTCTTCAGTTGGGTGGTAGTTATCACTATGTGACCAGATGACCTATATAAACCAAGAAGATAAAATGTCACCATAGAAAAAAACACCTTAGGAAATTAGTATTCAACCTTCAAGAAAAGCCTAGGAACAATCATAGTAGCTAAGTTACATGCTAAAAAACTCAAGTTGTAGATAAATTGGGAAAAAATATGGAAAGAAAAAGACAACATATAATAAATAATGTATGACAACTAGCTAACAAATTGCATCATAGAAGAAGAAATATCTTATGGTTACCCATACATGTGGGTGGGTAACATGACCCAATATGTCAAGATCCTTAGGGTCTAGAGGAAGTAAATATCCTACTAACATAATGATAAAGCTTGGAAATATTACATGGTCCATAGGGCCTTTTAGTCCCCTTGAGAAACACGGTACACTCTCATAAAACTTACCAATACTACGAAAATAGATAGGGGCTTGTAGCCTGGCCAATGAACAATAACATGGAACACAATCTCAATAAACACATCTCAAGATCAATTCCTATCACATTGTTAAAAAACTTACATAATTTATGAGTTGGTAGATAGAACTGCCTAATACTTCCATCATTAATCAATAATTAAATGAAACATATTTGTCATCTAAACTTACACAATAACAATAAACATTCATCACAATAACATATTGATTGGCTTGAAATGTATATCATTGTAACAATTTGATCCAATCATGCTAAAATAAACAAAATCATAGAACACATTTATTATTCAATGAAAGTACGACATGGGAATAAGTAGTTGAAAAAGAAAAATTCAAAAAATGCCTAGAAAGAATAAAAATTCTAGAATCACCTTGATTATAATGCAACCAACTACGTGATCCCAAATATTTTCACTATAGCCTAGATTGGGAAAGTGAAGATATAATTCTCCATCACCCCTTGTCATTGCTCCATATTTTTCCTAACTATCTATTATACTTGATGGTGATTTTTACACATAATATATATCAAGGATATTTTCATAGGAATCTCATATTTTATCCAGTAAATAAACTGCTAAACTCTATATTAAAACAAATTGAAGAAAATGACTAAAATTCCTCTCAGGCAAGTTGTGGTCATGTGGTTAAATGAAAGAACTTTCAGTGCAGAAAACTAGATTTAAAACTACTTGAAGACATGCTAATGAATTAATGTGGTGAATGGAGTTATCAACCCCATCAAAATGTGGGTGGAAATTCTAGCAACATTGATGGCCCATGGTTGTAGTCTAACTCAATAGAAGAGGAAAGATGCAAGAATTGGATGAATTTAGTGGAAGAGATTCTCCTTGGTCATGGCCTCTAATAAAAGGTAGATCCCAACTCATTAACAAAGGTTCATTTTCCAACTGCAAAAATGAATATCACAATATCTTGAACTTGATGGAAAAATACCTTCACTATTGGAGTTGTTAAGCCATGCATGGAATGTGTTGCCTCCTATGATTCAAATATAGATTCTTCTCTGGAATTTTCTATGGCACTTACATACACCTATGCAAAAGTACATTAAATAAAATTTGGATATCAAATAGAAGTAAAGCTAAAATATCAACTATGGTGTTAATATAAGTCCGAACAAAAGATTATTCTTGGCTAAAAATTAAAGTGTTATGCACCCTTTTAGGTTGTATATAGCCATCCAATGATTGCACAATAGTGCCATCTCCTTTTCTTGTAGATAAAAAATAAAACCAATTAGATCATTTGAAGGGTGAGAATTGATGCTAACAGATGTCCCGAGAAACTTTGGGTAGGCCAACACACCCAAAATAACTTTTCCTTCATCCAATAAGCCCAAGGCTACAACATATTGGTCTCTTCTAAGAAATCTGCAAAATAGGTTGGTCTCCTTAATTAAAATAGCAAAAAATGTAACATGAAAAAGTTTTAGAAATGTTCAATGGCTAACATATTGCAGTACAGTAGCAACTAGAATAAGAAATGTAGACCAATTGTAAAAGCTTCACTAGAAATGCATTATAACACTAGGAGAAGCTAGGTGCATTCTACAACCCAGTGTGTACAAGATTGTAACATCCATGGGTAACACATGAAAATTAAAACATAAATCAAAATTAAAATTTATAATGTCAAAAATACAATTTACATAAAATACTAAAAATATATTTATGCGTGTGTATAAATCAATGTTTTCAAACTCGTAATCAGTCATGTGTCAACATGGAATCCAACTCAGACTTAGACGTGGAACCAGTTGTGGGTCAACTTGCACTCCCACTCAAACTCAAATTGACTCAAGATGATATGATTTAATTGACTTCGTTTTCTAAAAAATACTTAAAATACTTAGGCACTGATTAAAAATCATTTTTAACGATTCCAAACCATTAGAGAAAATATATGTAAATTTTTCTCATGCACATAACATGTAAAGTTGGAATATTTAAAAAAAAATGCAAAATGGCATGATCAAAATACATGTCAACAACAAAATACATCATTATTGATGAATGTGGTTCTAAATTCCCTCTATACTCTAAAATCTGAAAAGCATACTACATCCATCTATGTTTTCCTAGTCTTGCCTTCCTTAAATTTCACAAGTTGATTTTGTAGTTCTAATATAATTTATTCAATCTCCTATAATGGAGCTATGCATGGAGAAGCTTGGCCTCCTATACTAGCCAAGAAGTCTTGCAACTAGTCTCCCTCACCCCACCCCCCGAATTCATTTATTGCAATAAAATGCTCATCGACAAGATCAACATGGATCCATGCAGGGTCCTTGACTCTTGGGGGCATGGTAAAATTCAAATATGCAATATTGAAAACCCTATATTAACTTCTAATTATGCAAATTTCATACTGAAAACTTTAAAGTATAAATTAGTAATGGATGGAAAGTATGAAACTTAGGGTATACCTGACTGGGACAAATCACTACTCTTCAACATTGCTCCAAAACTCCATGTGCTCAATATGAGAGGTTTGATTCAAATGGATGGGTGGGGTAGGCCTCTTTAATTTATTGACTAGGGTTAGTTTTCTATGAAACTAGCTGAGCCATGCTTTGGCTGGTTGAGCACCAACTGGGCCTCCAAACTAAATATATGCCTAAGCTGATATGGTCGGCAATCAACTCATCTAATTTAACCAAGTCTGAGTTGAATTGGAATTATTTTAAAAAATTATATATAGAGAGAGATAGACTCTAGCACAAATACATATTAACTCTAGGTATTTGAAGCACAAAGAGATTTTCATTTTAAATCATTTTTGGCCCCACCTAGTCCTTAACAATCCAAAGTTAAGATGGATCTATGCAAGTTGATTAGTTGATGCAAGTATGGAACATATATTAGACATTGATTCATAGAAAATGAGTGTAACTTGAATAATAATAACTAACAAAGGTATGAAAATTTCATATAGTGACTACAAGGGTTCTTCCTGCAACATAAAAAAATACAGACATGAAAGGAACATACAACAGGTATACACGAAGAGAAAAGTTGGTTTGGTGACCAAGAGAAAACTTGCAACCGCATTTACAAAAGAAAAGGTAAGGACTTGCAATCTAGATAAAGCACATTATAGGTCACTATCACATTCTCATGCCTTACCCATCTGTCCCATCAATGGGGTTTAAAACATAGTGCCAACCATGTGGCCCTCCTTTAGATTTACCTATATATATCATTGCAAGCACATCTCCTATTGTTAATGGAGAAATATCTTAGGTACCATCATTAGAAATTTTTTAATTTACAAGCGTTGTAATGCATTCCACCATATCTTCTGCATCATTCTTCTGTAAATCTCTTAAATCCCAATAGAAATACACAAATTTTAAGTATATTATTTGCAACTTAAAAAAATTACTGTTTGTATGCTGACTAAAGAAAAGAACATAATTGTTCTTCTTTCTAATAGAAATATGAAAACTTTTCCTTTCCATAGGCAAACATTTTGGAAACAAAACATGGTTGTAATCTGAGCGTACCATATCGGAATAAGTAGCTAAAAAAGGACAATTCAAAAATTGTTTAGAAATAATAAAATTTCTAGAATCACCTTGGATTACGCATGATCCCAAATATTTTCACTATAGCCTAGATTAGGAAAGTGAAGATATATTGCTCCATCACCCCTTGTGATTGCTCCATATTTTTCCTCCTAGCTATCTACTCTAACTGGTGGTGCTTTTACACCTAGGATCTGTCAAGGATATTTTCATAGGAATACCACATCTTATACAGTAAATAAACTGCCAAACTCTATATTAAAACAATTGAGGAAAACTACTCAAAATCCTCTCAGGTCGATTGTGGTCAAGTGGTTAAATCAAATAACTTTCAATGCAAAAAATCAGGTTCAAAACTACCCACAGACATGTTACTGAATTAACGTGGCCATTTGACTTGTCTACCCCATCCAAAAGTGGGTGGAAGTCCTAACAACTTCATTGACCCATGGTTGTGGCCTATCTCAACAAAGGAGGAACGATCAAAGTATTGGATTAAATTAATGGAAGAGATACCTCTTCATCATGGCCTCTAAGAAAAGGTAGATCCCAACTCATTAACAAAGTTCCATTTTCCAACTCCAAAAAGGGATATCACAAGATCTTGAACTTGATGGAAAAATTCCTTCCCTATTGCAATTTTCAAGTCATGCATTGAACATGTTTCCTTATATGATTCAAAGAAATATGCTTCTTCAGACTTTTCTATGGCACTTACATACACCTATGCAAAATTACATTAAATCAACTTTTAATATCAAATGAAAATAAAGCTAAAATATCAACTATGATGTTAATATCAGTCCCAACAAAAGATTATTCTTGGCTAAAAGTGAATGTGTTACACACCCTTTTATGTTGTATTGAACCATCCAATGATTGCACATTATTGCCAACTCCTTTTCTTGCAGGAAAAAAACAAATTAGATCATTTGAAGGGTGAGAATTGATGCTAACAGATATCCAGACAAACTTTGGATAGGCCAACACACCCAAAATAACTTTTCCTTCATATAATAATCCCAAAGCTACAACAAATTGGTCTCCTCTAATAAATCTAAAAAAGAGGTTGGTCTTATTAATCAAAATTGCAAAAGACTGTAACATGAAAAAGTTTTGGAAATGTGGAATGGCTCACATATTGCAGTACACTTAAAACTGGAATAATAAATGTACATCAATTGTAGAAGCTTCACTAGATATGAATTATAAGCCTGAGAGAAGTTAGTGCATTCTACAGCCCAGTCAATATGAGATTATAACATCCATGGGTAACATGTAAATTAAAGCAGAAAATAAAATTAAAATTCATAAAGTAGAAAAAAGAAAATTGAAATAAAATACCAAAAATATATTTGTGTGTGTATATATCAATCTTTTCAAACTTAGAATTCGTAAAGTGTCAACTTGGACTCAAACAGACTCAGACTTGGAATCAGTCGTGGGTCAAATTGGACTCCCACTGAAACTTAGATTGACTCAAGCTGATGTGATTTCAGTGACTTGGTATACTAAAAAATACTTAAAATACTTAGGTATTGATTAAAAATAATTTTTAAATATTCCAAGCCATTAGAGAACAAATATATAAAGTTTACTCATGCACATACCATATAGAGTTTGAATATCTCACAAAATTTCGAAATGGCACTGAGCACAATACATGTCAGCAACAAAATACACAATTATTGATGAATGGGGCTCTAAATACCCTCTAGACTCTAAAATCTGAAAAACATACTACATCCATCTCTTTTTTCCTAGCCTTGTGTTCGTTAAATTTCACAAGTTGATTTTGTAGCTCCAATATAATTTGTCCAAACTCATCTAATGGGGTGATGCTTGGGGGAACTTAGCCTCTTATACTAGCCAAGAATTCTTGTGACTAGTCTCCCCCATCTACCAATGCATTTATTGCAAGAAAATGCTCATCGACAAGATCAACATGGATCCACTCAAGGTCTTTTACTATTGGGGGAATGGTAAAATTCCAATATGAAAATTCGAATATGCAACATTGAAAACCCTATCTTAACTTCTAATTATGCAAATTTTATACTGAAAAATTTAATGTTCAAATTGGTAATGGGTTGAAAGTATGAAACTTAGGGTATACCTGGCTCGAACAGATCACTGTTATTCAACGTTGCTCCAAAACTCCACATTCTCATTAAGGGAGGTACGGTGCAAATGGAGGGGTGGGGTAGGTCTCTTTACTTGGTTGACTAGGGTCAATTTGTTGCTAGACTCACTGATCCATGCTTTGACTAGTTCAGAACCAACTGGGCCTCTAAACTAAATATGTGGCCAAGTTGATATGGTCAGCAGTCAACTCATCCAAGTTAACCAAGTCCAATTTGTTTTGGACTACTTTTAAAAATTGATATATAGAGAGATAGATTCTAGCACAGATCCATTTTAACTCTATATATTTGAAGAATAAAGAGATTTGCATTTTAAGTCTTTTTTGGTCCCACCTAGTCCTTAAAAATCCATAGTTACGATGGATCTATGTAGGTTGATTAGTTGATGCAAGTAAGCAACATATAGTAGACATTGATTCATAGGAAATTAGTGCAACTTAAATAATGACAACTAATAAAGATATGAAAATTTCAAATACTTACTACTAGGTTTCTCCTTGCAACATAAAAAAACAAAGACAGGAAGGAAGGAGGCAGAGAGGAAGAGAAAAGTTGGTTTGGTGACCAAGAGAAAAAATGCAACCATATTTACAAAAGAAAAGGTAAGGACTTAGAATCTGGATAAAGAACATTGTAGGTGCTTGTCACATTCTCTTGCCTCTTTGTCCCTTAAATAGGTTCTAAAACCCAGTGCCAACCATGGGGCCCCCCTTTATATTTACCTCTATATATCATTGCAAGCACACCTCTTGTTGTTAATGGAGAAATATCATATCTACCATAACTATAAATGTTTTAATTTACAAGCGTTGTAATGCATTCCACCATATCTTGTGCATCATTCTTTTGTAAATCTCATGAATCGTAATAGTAATACGCATATTTTAAGTATATTATTTGCACCCTAAAAAACCCACACTTTGTGTGTTGGCTAAGAAAAATAACACAATTTTTCTTCTTTTTAATAGAAATATGAAACCTTTCCTTTCCATAACCCAACATTTGGAAAAAAAACATTGTTTCAATTTCAAAGAATGCACTAATATATTCAAAGAACAATACCTCTTCTACAACCAAGGAAAACAATGTCAAGGGTAGTTCCCCTGCAAGTACAAAGCTAACATGAGAATATGAGATCATTTAATAATAAAATATCTATTAAATTCAACTCTCATATATGATATAAAAATATATAGAACCCCCATATTAACAGTTGATGTGCAAAATATGAGAATATAAAAAATACAAATGCTTCATCAAAATTAAACATCCTATAACAATGGTTTAAGTTCATAATCTCATTGGGCAGTGAGCCACAAACTTCAGAAAGAAACATGTACATAAAAATCCTTTTCATACAACTCAAAGAAATAAATTATTGATCATTATAGCCAAACCTATAGATCTTCTTCATTTGTATTCTTCTTTAGAAATTTGCAAAGCCATTCAATAAGAACTTGTTATCTAGCATATTGAGAAAGTCAGATAGGAACTACCTTCTATCTATGGTAGACTGTTTTCACAACAATCACGAGACTTTTTAGGATATATTGTTTGTGTGTTAACAAAGCCATCAAACACAATTATTGTTGAGTGTTATTGGCATTTTTCTTTTTGTGAGAAAGTAGTGGATATGCTTTGATTACTTGAAACAAATGTGTCTTGTATGGAGATGTTTATAATGACATGTATAACAGACTCAAAAGAGTTCAATATGTCATTAGATATTATAGCCCACTATTCAAATCAAGAAGAGAGTTGTCAAGGGATAAGAAAAACTCAACTTGCATTTGCGTACTTTGGCATATGCATAAGCATGGCATATTATAATGAGTACTATTTGCTTAATTTTGAAGATAAGTGACTAATTATCTATAACGATCCTGAGGTGGCTAAGAGAAATAGAGAATATATTGTTAAATATTGTCTCAAATGGCACCTTCACAATTTGGAATCAAGTTATTATATTTATTGTTAGAACTAGCTTACTTGAAAATGTGTATGTAGTGGTTACATGCTAAGCATTGGGCCAAATCATGGTAGTGGAATTCTAGGGTTATAGAACTCATCAATTTGAAATCTATTTAAATTTGAGTTTTTAAGAAGCTGCTAAGCTATTTAGCAGATATAAAAACTATACCACTTATTGGTTAATTCAACCCTACCACCTAGAATCTAGAAATAGATGCACAATTTACATTCCCAGAAGGTACAAATTAAAAGATATTTTCAAATTCCTAAGAAACAAGGAAATTGTGTGTATATACACACACATATTAGCCATAGTTGTATTTATATTTCATATGACATAAGAACATCACATGAATATTATCATTAGAGTTTCGTGGATTCAATGGTAAGGTTCACAGAAGTTCCTAGAAAAAATGGGAGAAAATATAGGTTTTTGTTCAATCAAAGGCTACAAATCAATTTTATATGATATGACCAGAAAGAAGGTAGAACATAGTCAGTTTTGAAGATAGGTTTATTTCACATAAAAATATAATTGACTAATTTTTATTTTTTTGAACTTTATTTCTAGTTTCATGCCATGGGGCCCACCCACAGTTCTAAGCAGACGTATAAAAATGAAATTTAAGGAAAAAAAGTAAGGTAAAAAACAAGCATTTTCATAAAGGGAAATGCTAGTGGATATAAATCTTTGGAGTCATAGTTGTGTGCCATTGTTTTCCCTTGGAAAAGTAGGCCCATAACTTTTCAAGGAGATAATTCCCACCTACAACTAGGAGTATTGAGCATGTTCTAAAATGATCTAGCATATCTTGTTAGTGCTAGATTTGATTGTCAAAATCCTCCAATTAATACATATGGGATCATTTACAACTAGGGTTTCTCTCTTAA
>APFE030345868.1:0-35127 GCA_000404065.3 Pinus taeda
TCTGGGTATTAGCTTTGGGTCAATTGTCACCAAACCATCTGCAGTGTCGTTATGTGTTCAAGAGGTCAGTTCAAATAAACCATTCATCTGCAAAATATCTGTCATCCATCTTGACCATCCCTGAGTTATTCCTTACAAATATATTTCTTCAAACTTGATCTATGATTTCGTGTTGTGGGCTTGCCTACGATGGATCGCTTTCTATCGACTTCAGCTCATTATCTAGAAAGATGATCTAGAAATCGTCAGTACTTGGAATCTGCATGCCTCAATGGCAGGTTTCTCACCTTCGACAACAGGTTGCATCATTGACCTTCGATCAAAGGATTCTATGACATGTTCGACATCAGCTCATCTATTCACATTTCATGGATTCTACTGAGTACTTTGAGAGCCATTGACATTATTGGTGGTTTCTCTCACACTTGTTAACAGTTCACATCATTAACTGGTAATCAAGTGGTTTCTACCATGTTTGACTTCGACACATTCATTCACATGGATAGAATCGTACTAGTTCGAGAAGCAGAAATCAAGATCCTGGATCTAGTTTCCACCATCCAAGCTGTGAGGAATTTTGTTATTCATTATACAATAGACTATTCATAAACAGATGGTTGCGCCCATACTGTGTCTACATATGTCTATACTTGTGATGTATTACAAAATCATTCCTATATCAGAGTAGTTTAGTTAGTTTTCTAGTCAGTTTTGATCTGAATATGGGAATGCCTACCTCAGCGATGATATGTTCACATATATATATATTCTATTGAATGTTTTTACAGGTTCCAAATAGGGTGTCCACAGGATGATCCTTGAAATGATAAAGTACTTCACTCTTCTTAGATGACAAATGCTATCCTCATCTATTATAGACCGCACTTTAGGGGGCAATCTGTTGCACAAAATATTGTCACCATGACATTCTGCAATCGGTGTGAGTCTATCACCACTCATACTTTCCTCCTTTGCAAGTCTTAAACCTCAATTCTTCATGTCAAGCCTTGAAAAATAAGAGAAAGCCCTTAAAAGTCTCTAAAACTCTGGTTCTGCACTTTCTCTTAGCATTACCTGCAGTCCCGCACCAACTGGTCATGTCCCTTGCGTACCTGATCACTCTGTCTTTGTGTAATGGGTGCGGACCCCTGTAAAAGTCAAAAGGTGCAAGTACATTCTTAAAAACTCACTTTGAGTCATTTCTGGAAGCTTCTAGAAGGAATCTTGAGGTGGCAAGTTCGCTCCTTTAAGGTTCATGCATCCCATACCTTAAGGAGCTAACTCCTTAATGTGAGGAGCTTATCCCTTTGAAGGAGGACTCTATCCCTTCATAGGTGGACCTATAACCTCCTTCCTTTGCACTATAAAATGAAGCATTGGGCTGGTTACTGAAGAGGTTGAAAGCTAAAGATTTTTGAGGTGAAATGTTGTTGGAATTTAGTTTTCCTAATTGAGCTTGAGAGGAGAGATTACATACCTTTTTGATCTCATTGGGAAGAGTGTGAGGTTCGTCAAAGTAGAGGAGATTCTTGTCTGGACCCTGGGAGGAGCTTGTACAACATCAAGGCACCAAAGGTTGTAAAGTTCTTCTATTTTTCAAAGTTAATACAATCAAGTTTATTTTTCTCAATAAGCTGTGTTTTATGGTTTATTTCATGGCTTCCTTGATCACCATGATGAATATGATTTATTATATTAGCTATGGAGGTGTTATTTGATGTGTGCTTGTTTGTGATTGCAGGTTCTCAAAAGGAAACTTGTTCGGACGGTCGAAGCGTGGCTGCCACAAACTAGCGTTGGACTTAAGGTAGGGTCTAAAACACCTCTTATTTTTTATTAATAAATCGCAATATATTTAGAGAAAGGTAGATTTGTTTGTCCTGCTTGTCGCTAGATATCTGTTGATACTAGGGAGATCGGTCTTGTCCGCAAGAACGATTTATCCGGCTGACATGGGGTGAAAAATGAAAGGCCCTCGATGAGGGGAGGAGAAGGGATAGAAGGGAGCACAGAGGGCAGGGAGAAGAGGGGGGGGACAGGGATGGGCGAGGAGAGCTGAGAGATAGGTATAAGAGGGATACATGAAGAATTAGTATGTGATACCTTGAGATAACACACAACAAACTACAACTGATATTTTGCATAAAATAAGAAACTAGGGGGGCAAAAGATCCCAATCCTAGGTTATGAAGAGCATTAGAGAAGAGGGGAGATGTTGCTGAAACCTGAGCTACTACGACCTCCATGGATTGGTGTGCTTGAATCTGTGGAGACTTTGAATAAGGTGATATCTGAACAAGATCCATGCTTGTAGGAAGTTCCTTGTTTAATGGAGGCGAACAAGTCTTCGGGTATTTCTTGAGAGATTCCAGGGTAACATGAGAAGATTTTGTAGGAGATGGAGGGAGTGTGTCTTAGTAGAATTCACTTTTGCGAACCCATTTTTTCATGTTCCCTTTTCCAATTGCATAGTCCCAACTTAAGTTCCTATAGAAAGTACAACAAGAGCATTTAAATAATATTCCCTTGTTGTCTATGTTTTGCTTGTGAGTAATTGAACCCACACTTATGGAAACGGACTCGGGGAACCCTAGGGACATATTGAGGCCGACCATAACACGAACAATAAAGATTACACCAATTTGTATGAAAGAAAAGATAACTTCATAAAAAAATCTTAGAGAGTTTGAAACCTCCTGAAAGACACTTTCATGGCAGAATATTGGTGGGAGAGATGGGAGATGGACCTAGATAGGCACCAAATCCATTTTTTTGCCGGGCATAAAAAATTATGGTCCAGTTCTTTAGTAGGAGATCCTGAGAATCCCAAGTCCAATTTGGGCCAAAATTTTCCCAACATCCTCTTTGCTTGTCGCTTGCCATCCCATCCATTTTTTCGTGAAGAGCATGCAATGAGTCGAGTACCCTAGTAAGGGTTTGAGATTTAGTTCCATCCACTTTCATAGAACCGCCATGAATATTCTTTGACTGACGAATCAACCAACCACCACTTTGTCTCCCATATCTTGGATTATGTTTCGAATAAATTCCTTTCCTAGGACTAGAGATGGTTCCTCAGAGCAACACTTAATGCATTTCTGAGAGGGTTTTTTAGGTGGACTATCTAGTGCAACTATAGGGTTAACCTTCCCCTGAGAATAACTACCTAGATTGAGCATTGTTGGTGTAAGGAAATCATTTAGGAAATTGGAAGAGGGGGAAAGGGAGGCGGTTTATCAATAAACAACCAGGAGGTAACCATGTTGTAACACTTTGAGTAAATAGATGAGAGTATTTTATCAGGGAAAAGGAGTGAGGGGAGATTGACGGGAGGGGATGTGGATTGAGTTGAGAGGGAAAGGCAAGCTTCGTAAGGGGGAAATGTGGGTGTGGGCCACCTAGGAATATGAGAAAGTGGCCTAACTTCTCACAACAATGGGACCAAACCTGAGAAATTCATTCAGAAACTACCCAAGATATCAATCTGTACCTACGCTGGTGAGCTAGATGTGACGAGGGAATAAGAGGGTGATAATACTTGTATGAGATCTGGATCCCTCCAAATGTTGACCCCTTCTAAAGGGTTTGGTGTATGATCCACCAGATCCTCATACCAATCCTGCGACATTTTAAGATATCAGGTAGATTCATGAAGGAAGGAAGCAAAGGGGATTGTTGGATTAGCTTATGGAGTTCCTGCCACTAGAAACCCTAACTGCAAGCTAAACCCTCGCAAAGCCATCATCCTCCTACCTATATATATATATATATAGATATATATATCCTCTTTTACTTTTAGAATGTATTCTATATTGTAAAAATACATTACAATTAATATGTTTACAAAACATTTAATTGCATATGGTCACTCGCAAATTATGAACTCCTGTGTTGGCTCATTTTTGGCAGAATTCAGATAATTACATTGATAAGAGAAAGAACACAATTGAGCTGGTGAATTTGGATTTAGCTAATCTTCTAAGTTGACTTATGTACTTTAAAAAAAAACATATAAAAACATTAAAACAATACTTTCAATTGTGTAATTATTATGTCATTGAAAAAATTGAGAGTTTAACCACAAAACCCTCTAATTTTATTTTTTTTCACACGAAAAATTGAACTCTTTATTAAGGAAATAAAAAGTTATAGAGTAGATGCATCGAAGCATTAAATGATCAAACTGTGAATCCACCATACGCAGAAATTGAAAACAACAACATATTGAGAAAAAGTGGAAAATCACTTGCTCAATAGTGATACTCATATATAAAACTTCTATAAACAATAATATAAAATCAGGGCTCTCCGAACAGTTGGAGCAAAGAACCCATATACAAAAACATATGTAGGAAAAGTAACCATAGTCCATCTGTCATAAAACAACATAATATGTAAAACTGAAATAGAGCCAGAAGTCAGAAAGACATCTCAGTCCCATATTAACAAAGATGCAATGTTATAAGCCATATACAAAAATGCAAAAATGATATTTTTAGAAATATGGAGGCCGATCCGAATCGCTGACCATCCCGTTGTCCAAATTGATTATATGCCAGGTGTCCAGAGCCTGTTGTAGACCTTTTTTAGAGAAATAATCTGCTTCCATATTCCTTTCCCTGTAAATGTGACAAACAGATAAATCAACAAAGGTTGATTTAATAAATGAAATTTCATCTAAAATAGGAATCAATGTAAGATTTTGACAGCACTGCATATTGTTTGACCAATTTATCACATTCATGGAGTCACCAAAAATATGAGTTGAAGCAATCCCCAACTTCCTTAACCAACATAAGAGAATTTTCAGAGTTTTTAGTTCAGCATAGTTATTTGAACCAGTACCAATACCCACTGAAGCTTTTAGGATTGTGATCATTTATGCGAATAATGATTCCTGCCCCACAACAGTCATGAGCATCTGAAGCCCCATCGAAATAAGCCCATGGAATATCAGGTTTGATGATTTCTTCCTGAATAATCCGACTAGCTAGAGTAGGAGTGATTTAAGGAACCAATTCATAGATAGAATCACATTGAATAGCAATAAGATAGGGATCTAAAGGCTAATCCATAAAGATGCTTTTGTTTTGAGCCAACCAAATTCCCCAGGAAATAATCAGGGGAATAGTCCTATAATGAGTATCAGATGAACGAGACCACCAATTTTTCCATGCACCCTCTAAAGAAACCCCATACCAATGTGAACAAATACCAACAGTCTTCAGAAAAATCTCCCAAGTTCTTAAAGAAAAAGGACATGTTAAAAAAATATGAGAAGAACTTTCTTCAAAGATTTTGCAGAGGGAGCACCAACCTGGGCCATGTTTATTTCTTTTTTGAAGGTTGTCCCATGTTGGGACTTTGTTCCTGAGAATACACCAAAAAAAGAGTTTGGATTTTACTGGACAATTGAGTTTCCACAAAGGCTTGAACCACCAGTGCCTAACTCCACCCACCCTTCTATCCATTTGTAAATTGTAACTTTAGAGCATATATACCACTGGGATAGTAGTCTCAACGAAGTTCATTGCCCTTTCCTTTATACAGACATTTGATCTTTACAATTCCATAGTGTATTCTATACAGACACCCTCCCACCAGGGCTCTAGGTCTAAATCCTCAGCTGACTTCCAACCCTGATTCCAAAAAGTATTGGTTCCCTCATTTGAGATTTGATTGAGAGAAAAAAATACCCTTGGCAGCAAGGGACTCTCTCAGCTCCCTTGGAAGAGTGAAAGCCTCGTCACAACCAACCCACAGATCCACTCCCACTCTAACACTAGAACCATTCCCAACCAACTAGGATAGCCCATCAGCAACAATGTCAAAAGATTCAATCATTGCCTTCCAGATGACCAAAGAGTTTCTAGAATACTTTCCCGGTGTTCTCAGCCAAACCACCAAGTCCAAAGGATCTATATATTTCCTTTTTATCACCGATGTCCATAGGTTGTCCTTGGTTAAAAGACTCCAGCCAAATTTTGCTGCCAAAGATCGAGAAAAACAAGAGAGATCCTTTATGCCCCACCCTCCCTTATCTTTTAGACAAGTAATTTCTCCCAGGTCACACATGGGAGAACATCATCTTCCTTGGAGCTCGCCCAAATAAACCTACCACATATTTTCTTAATCTGTGAAAGAATGCCTTTTGGGACCCAACAAAGAGCAATCCAGTAAATTGATATGGTTTGTAAAACCGATTTTATAAGAACCAAGCGCCCAGCTCGAGATAGCCACTTAAAGCTCGAGAGCTTGACATGCTTTTCAATTTTTGCAACTAACCATTTCCATTCCAATTTTTTGGAGGAGTTCGGCTTCAAGAGGAAACCAAGGTATTTAAGGCTTTCCATCAAAGATTTTACTTCAAAAAGAAAAGTAGATAAATATCTATTTATCTCTGCCCGAGAGAGGCAATTGTGAGTAATGGAGGATTTATGTGCATTTATACTCATCTGGTTGCCTTAAGGAATAAATCCAAAATTGACTGCAACTTAGAAAGATCTTCCCTAGACTCATAAAAAAAAACTAAAATGTCATCCATAGAAAGAAGGTGAGTAATGAAGAGATTTATAACAATTTCAATTCCTTTATATTCACCCCTTATAATGGCAAAATGAATTAATTGACTCAAACCTTTTACAACAAAAAGGAACAAGAGGGGTGATAAAGGGCATCCTTGACAGAGGCCCCTCTTACTGTGGAAAAAGGAGAGCCCACCCCATTGATGAGAACAACAAAACTCACACTAGTTATACAACCCATGACCCAATTAATAAAACCAATATTGAAACCCAGGTGAGTCATAAGAAGGCGCAAATACATCCAGCTAATCTTGTCATAAGCCTTTGAAAGATCTATCTTAACAATCATTCATTTTTTTTGTTTCTTTTGATACAGTGCAGGGAGTCCTGGGCCACTCCAATAGCTTCATTTATTTTCTGACCCTCGAGGAACCTAAATAGTTCCTGTGAAATATTTTTTGAGAGAATTGGTTTTAATCATCTTGCAATAGTTTTGGCGAATATTTTGTATGTACAATTGCACAAAGAGATGGGTTTGAAATCATCAAAGCTCTCAGGATAATCAGACTTTGGAACTAAAGCCAAAAAGGTTGAATTAAGAGGGTTGTGTACAAAACCCTTGCTTTTGGAATCCTCCACTAGTCTAGCCGGATCATCCCCTATTAGGTCAAAGAAATGTTGGAAGAATTCCACCGTCCAACCATCTAGACCCAGACTCTTCTCCTTTTGCATAGAGTGTAGAACTCCCTCCACTTCACCCTTTGAAACAGGGGCCATAAGAATATCATTATCATCCTCATCAACAAATCTGGGAAATACTTGTGCCACCTGAATGACTTCGACAATGGTGGCCTCGGGGGGAGCTTTAAGCAGGGTTTTAAAATGACTCACCCCCATTATTGACAACTCACTGAAAGAATATGTCGAAACCCCTTCATTATTTTTCAGTTCCCAGATCGTGTTTGTGTTTTTTCTGCCCTTGGCGTAGTTCTAGAAAAATTTGAAGTTTTCATCCCCTGCCTCAAGCCAAATAGCTCTACTTTTTAACCTCCACTTTTCTTCATTATCTTTCAAAATCCCATACCTCTCACCCTCCATTTTATCCTTCTCTTGTTTTTCTTCCGTCTCATACCCATCCCCTTCCAGGCTTTCTAACGCCTCCAAATCAATCTCAATGAATTTTAATAGCGCTTCATCCCTTAAAGATTTTTCCTTTGCACAAGAGATCATTGATTGTTTCAATTTTTATAATTTCTCCATAAAAGACTGGGCAAGGGATAATCCCAAAGATCCATTATGAGAACTCCAAATCTCATGAACCAACTTATTGTAGGACATATCTTTAAGCCAGGAAGAATTGAATTTAAAGGGAGAGGCAGGCTTCCTACTGGCCCCTTTTAGTTCCAGAAAAAATGGAAAGTTATCTGCATCACCCGCAGAGCCAACCCACTGGCGAAAAAAGGGATATGAGCAACCATATCTTCTTTGATCAAGAATCATTCTAAACATTTAGATACCCTTGCCTCACCAACCCTTCTATTTATTTAGGTAGTTTTTTCTTTCAAAAGATCAACATTAATAAATCTCTCCAACCGAATCTTGTTTAGAAAAAAATCGGCCAAAGGGTCCACTTGTGCATTTGGTCCCCAAGATTTTGATAACCCTAAGGAGACATTGAGATCCCCTCCCACCACAAGCTTTGAGCAATTTAGCAAAGATTTTGAGAACAATTTATTCTAGAAAGGGATACGACCCTAACAAGGCTCGTAAATGTTTAAAAGGGTTAAGTTTGAACAAAGTTCTGAGGAGTAAACCTTCGCTTCAAGCATCAAATCAGAGCCCCAGGAATTTAAGAGTTTTAAACTGCAATCCTTTATACCCAACGCCAAACCCCTTGAACGCCCACTTGCATCCAGAGCCACAAAGGACCAACCAGGCGCATGTTTCTCAAAATATTTATTACAGAATCCCTAGGACCAAGAGTCTCTCGAAGCATAATAACATCACAACGTACATTCTTAAGTAAATGTTTTAAGGCCAACTTTTCTAGGGATTGGCAATCCCTCTACAATTGAAAGACAACAAAATCATTTGGAAACTGCCACAGGGGTCATCACTACTCTAAGCGACCATTTTAGGGGGATTTGTTTGCCATCAACTATATCAAGCTTGGTTTTTAACTGGCTTTAGATAGGTTTGATTTCCTGCCCCGAGTCTTAGGAGGACTCGCAGTGTCATATAAGAGGCCGAGACCACCCACAGGATCATTTAGGTGGTCTCTTTTTTCCCGGGGGTGAAGGTTATAATGAGGTTTGTCCAAGAAAATAACAAAGGGGATGGGAAGACCAGAGCCCACCGACGAGGGTCCATAAAGATTTACAATCAGTATTGATGTAATGATGTTGTCAAGGGCCAAAGAGATATTGCATTGAGGAGAAAAATCATCAAGAGATTCCAGGCCCGAAAATAGGATCCACAAGGGGCATACATAGAATAGAAAGAGAGGGAGGAGGGGAAGAGATGGTACCCGTAGGATGAGATGCCTCCACCTTTATCATCTAGTCTCGCTCGTGTATAGTAGCAGTTCTTTCAATCTCGACATGAATTGCCCGTTGATCCTCAATGACCACAATCTGAACTGAAACCTATGCCTGATGTTTCCTAGGAGAAATTGCCTGCTCCATAACTACATCCTCAGGTTGCTCCTGCAATTCTTGAATCGAATCCACCCTATTTTTCCTTCTGTCTCTAAACCTGAACGGGAAATCCCTAGCCAAGTGGCCATGTTTATAACAATGATGACATCGATAGGGCAACTGTTCATAGTCCAATAACTGAGTGAGAGAGTAGCCATCCACTTGTATCTGCATCATATCTTCCAAACCCTCCCTCGGTTCCAGCCTAACTAGTATACGTGCCACCTTTCTTTCCTTAGTCACTTGAAAGGACATATCAGCTTCCAAAAAAGTTCCCAGAATGTTCCCAATCACCTTGAAGACATCCATCAACCAAATATGAGGGGTGAGTGATGGAAAGGGTAGCCACATAGGGATCTCTCCTAATATTTCTCTTTGAGCATTGAAAAGGGGGGTCCATCTTTTAAACAAAATCAAAGCTTTACCACAACCCCAGTTTCGCTCAAGAACCCAATCAACGACTTCTGCATTTGAGAAACGAACCATGAACCAACCCCTTGTCAAACAAATAACCTCCATCTGAGAAACCGACCCTGAACTCCATTTCTTACTTATCCATTCCTTAATGAAATTAACAGTAAATTGTATTCCCTTTACCCGTCCCACTATGATGTGCTCTGATGCATCCATAGCTTCATCCATCCGAATGTCGACCCCTAAGATTAGTTTTGGTCTCTCCTCTTTCATTCTTATGACCTTCCCCTTCTTCCTCTTTAGTCCCAAGGACTAACCATTCACTGAAGGGGTAATTGAGTTATTTTCTTCACCCTCATGGATTTCCGAGCCCTGAATACCCTCTAAGGGATCGTTTGGTGTTAATATAATGTTCTACAGGGCTTCAAAGTCTAATGCCTTCCCACTAGTGTCGAGAATGGGAGGATGACTGCCCTCCTTCGACCCCAAGGAGCCCGTCTCTAGATGTCCAACCAAATCCAACCCCTGGCTTGGAAAAATAGGAAACACTAGTGCTTTGTTCCCAAATTCTTCCTGGAGTGGTTGTCCCGCCGAAGAATTTACCTCCGGGAAACCAATAAAGGGTTTCTCCCCAATAACAACAATTTCAACCTCTTAACGAAAAGACTCCGAGAGGTTGATGGAAAAAGTCGAAGAAGTGATTTTACAGTTAAGATTTTTGTATAGGCTCAAGCCTGCGACCAACTTTTCCACCCCTAGTAACTCATTAAGACAAGTTTGCAACCCTTCCTGCCTCTTGAGTTCGTTACCTATCACTATATCTTCCAGACCACCCGTTAAAACCCTAGAAACAGAGACTGTCTGAGGGGTTTTTGGGCTTACTTGTAAGCCCGCTAACGTCCTAACAGAAATTCCTGCCGGTAATGCACCATCCTGACCTTCATGAACTTCATAGTCCAGAAACCAACAAACCACCCTCGAGGAAGGAGGTTTTGACTCCTCTAACAGCCCTAGACCACCGCCCTAATTCCTTGCTAGTTCTGTACCAAAACTTTTTCCAAGTGGAGACCTAGCTGGAAATACCACCTTCACCAAATTTTGTTGCGTCGGTTCTAAACCCCAAACTGACATAATGTCCTTCGGAGCCAGTTCCAAATCCACATAGTTGGTTAGGTTCACCATCTTGGTAACAGTGTAAAGAGGAAAAAACTAATAAAACTAACTCTTGACTTAAACGATCATTGAAAACTTCAAGTAGGCTAAAGAACCCAAAACAACGGAACTTCCCCCGCGCAATACGATCCCAGGTGACCTGAGACCCTAGAAAAAATAAGGAGGCCCAATATGAAAACGATGAAATACGAGTAACATGAGGTATTGAAAACTGAGGAGGTGGTAAACGCTGAGAGTCACAAAGGATGCATCTAGTCATCCAAACGAAAAAACACAGTGAAAAATGAAAACAGAGTAAAAACTTTCACCCAAATAACCCCCCCGCCTTGGAATGCTCACATCTCCCTCGACACCCAGCCCAAGGACTCGCCCAGCAACCGCATGACTGCCCCAACACCTGCTATGAGTACCATTTGTCTCCATAGTCCTCCATCGCTGCCAGGTCCTAGGTCACCTTGGTATGATCTTGACTTGTTAAAATATTTATACCCAATACACTTTTACAATTTATGAAAAACTAAAATATAACCTACTTAGACCCATTAAATAAAATATATAGAGTCTTTCTCTACATACATTTACTTTATATATCCATTACCTTCTAAGTCATCAAATAAACAATAAAAACACACTAAACAATAAAAACACACTTTAAATGGCACCTGCTAATTTGGATGAATATGAAGAGCAAACTATATATTAACACTTGATAATGGTTACAAGATGAAAACAATGTTACATCATTTACCATTCTAAGTAATAATTAAAAAATTTAATAAAGTGATAATTTAGAGGAATAAAAAAAAGCATATATTTGGTAATGGTTACCCGAGTGAAAACAATGTTGCATCTTTTAATATTTTAAGAAATGATTAAAAGATTAGGTAAACCATTCTCAATAATATTAAAAGATTCATTTACCATAGTAAGTAATGATTAAAAGATGAGATGAAGTCCTCTAAATAATGATTAAAAACTCATTTACCATTGTGAATAATGATTAAAAGATTGGATGAACTGTTTTAAGTAATGATTAAAAGAAAGATTGAATAAACTATTTTAAGTAATGATTAAAAGATTCATTTACCATTGTAAGTAATGATTAAAAGATTGAATGAGGTGATAGGCTTTATACTTCACCACTTCTTACATGCTAAAAGGTGTACTTCAACGAAAAAGCACACCACCACTTCTGTTTGGACAAAAGAGCACTTCACCACTTTCTTACGGCGTGAAACGTGGACTCAACAAAAAGCACAGCACAAATTCAAAAAATATGAAGTCATTCCCTCTGTTATACGCCATCATAGAGTGTCGGAGGCTGGCTGACAGCACAACAGAGGTCGGGCGGCTGTCGTAACAGCCATCTGTGAATTTAGAAGCCTCCCAGCCCATCAAATCTTTTTAGGAGCCTGCCAAGTTTCATCATATAGTTGTCTGTCATTTCTCGGCCCTGCGAAGTCATTTCTCTGCTGCCAAGTTTGATCATATAGTTCTGTCATTTCTCTGCCCTGCTAAGTCATTTCTCTGCTGCCTATTACTGCTATTCAACCACAACATTTTCTGGATCCGTTCACAATGGTCATTCTGTGAGTCTGAAATCAGCCATATTGGTCAGCTCGTTCTCAAGTCTAAACTCGGCTCCCATAAGAACTTCGGCTTCCACAATGTGGGTCTACAAGCACCCCAGAAAGAGGCTGTGTATATATGGAAAGATGGGCTAGCTCCTCTGCCTTCCAGACAGGCCTTTGTAATTGCAAGAATCCCCTGTCTTTAGAGGCTGTGTATAAATGGAAAGATGGGTTGGCTCCTCTACCTTCCAGACATGCCTTTGTAATTGCAAGAATGCCCGGGGAAACCCATGAAGTTCTTGTACATGATGAAGTCTATCATGGATTTGGGTACCCAGATAACGTTGTGGGCCGTGGAAGCCATGGTTCCGTGTTTAATGGCGTCTGAGACGATGACACAGCCGTTGCTGTCAAAAAATATACACTCGGCAGACAGGAGACTTATAAAAGAAATGAATGACGCTGGGAAGAGCAAGACATCGGAATCTGGTGAGATTAATTGGATTATGCTCAAGTTTCCATAAAAAATCTTTGGTTATGGAGTTTATGTCGCGGGAAAGCCTTGATTAACATTTGCATTGCAATGAAAATAATTCCGAGTTGGGTTTGAAAAGCCGGCTGAGCATTCTCAAGGTGGTTGCCCATGGGTTGGCTTATCTTCACGATCACCGCCCTACGGCCATTGTTCATGGCGATCTGAAACCTTCCAACGTTTTATTGGATGAGACGCCGACTGCCCATGTTGGAGATTTTGGTACTTAACGTCTGATGATCTCTGCAGCAGAGCATGACGATTCAACGACAGCCTCAAGGGACAGCTCAAGTCCTGTTACGGGATCTATTGGTTACACTACACCAGGTAAATACTGATGTACTAATAGATCGAGCGACATCGTTTACATAATAGATACGACTGAGTCATAAAGGTTTTACATATATTGATTACATAATTGGGTATTGTGGGGTGCCCGTCTCTGAAAGGGGACGTATACAGCTAAGACATCTTGGCGTTGGAGACGATAACAGGAAAGAGGTCCACATACGCAATCAGTTTCGACGTTGCAGAGTTGGGTAGGCGATGCGTTCCCGGACAGATTGACGAGAATTTATTGTTTTCTCTGATTTGTGAAGGAAGGTGGAGGGTATTTATTGTTTTCTCTTCTTGATGCAGCGACGGTTTCTGAGCTGGGTTGGTCTGATTTTACCCGCTGTCTTCAGAAAATGAAGATAAGGCACTGTCGTAAATTACTTACCATGGCGACATCCGCAGAAGGTTCTTCTCTTCACCTCTTGGCTTCGTAGAGGAGAGTTCACAAACATAGCCTCCTGTGCCGCCCCAGCTCATGGAAGGATTGCAAGGCAGCGCCATTCCTCTGTTTCTTACTAAGACATATGACATGGTGGAGCATCCTTGGATAGACCCAGTCGCCTCCTGAAGCAGCCCGGGCAACATTTTTATTATTCGAGATCCCCACCGATTCTCTCAAAATCTGCTGCCGCGTTGTTTCAAGCGCAACAACTTCTCTGGCTTCGTTCGCCAGCTTAACACTTATGTGAGTTTTTCTGTTTCCTTCAATTTTCAGGGATATTGTATTGCTTCAACCATTTTGTTTTGGTATTGATTCTGTGGAGTATATTGTTTTTCTTTCTTTTGTATTAAGCTTTAGTATAGTTGTTAGTTATTCGTCTTAGCTTCTCTGTCAAAATTCCTTTTACGTTGGTTATTGAGGGTTGGTTACGAGGTCAGTTCAGGACGTCAAATAAGTCCTGTATACCATGGGGTGGCAAAGTAGAACATGTGCGCTATGATCTGCAAACTCGTCCATAGAAAGATCATACTCGTCCATAGAAAGTCCATTGGTGTCATCCTGTTAAGTTTCATGGAAAATGATCCTCTGATGCACCATATTCTAGATAACTCCCGAGGAATTAATATTTATCCATCTATGTATCAGGAACAACGATACGAGTTCTTGAATTAATGCTGTACCAATTTGAGGTCGAGCACCTCAGAAATGTAATCCCCTGGTTCAACCAATAGAAAACTGGCATATAGATAACATGACCCCTCTGTTTATGTTGCACTTACCAATTCTCAAGAATGAAAAACTTCCTTCGATACTTACAATTGCCATAGGAAGAAAACCAACACCCTTCTTTAGTTCTTGTAGCCCAATAACCAATATGCTGGTTGGAGATGTCACCATGCAATGGTCACTGTTTCCATTCAATGGTTTATAGTTCAATCCTGGGTCAAGAGTACAAATATGTGCTACTGCTAAAGCAAGTTCTTCTTTTAGACATGCGTTTTCAACCTCCATTTTACTTGTTCCAATAATTTCATCACTATCACATCCTTTATCAAACATCTAAGGTTATATTCCTTACCAGAATTTATAGGACCATCTTCATTTGGGACTGAATGATAGCTACCGCTTTAGATGAGGAGAACGAGTTTTTCACGTGCAGATTACGATCAACCTTAGGCAGTGGCCCTACTAAGGCTTCTGGAGCCAAGCATGCTAGGTCTGCATCATTAATGCCAATCAAGTTGATGTCAAATAACCCCATAGCTGCTAAGACATCCTGAGGAGTATGTGCAAGCAAATATTTTAAGGGTTGTCCTGGTCTGATCACTTTAGTCTTTCTTATTCTATTCCTTGGCTTGCTTGCCTTATATGGAGTTTTGTCAATGTCCTTCTTCTAGCCACCTCTATAAAGCAATCCTGATATGCTGCACCAATTCTGCAACTCAGTTCAACAAATATCTCATTCTTCTGGCTTTGTGGAGTCTTCAATGCTTCTTGTCAAACAGAATTTGCATCAACCCATTGACCTTGTAATTGCCTTAAACCAAAGTTCAAGGCATCAATTTCTTCCTTAATGGCCTGCACATTCCTTTTTGCTGGAAGGATCAAGGATCTGCTTTTTCAGGGAATCCCACCGTTGATCTAGAATTTTATTACGTTCCTGAATTCTCTCAATGTGGCCAAATGATTTTCTCATGTCACACAACATGACTTTCTTCTTGTAAAATAATACTCTTTTGCTCAATTCTATTTTGTACCTGGTTTATCTGCTCATCAATTTTTTTTAACCTTAGTCTTTGTCCAACATTATTCATTGGGGTAGCTGTATCTTTGTATCTTTCACGTCTTATGGTTTTACCTCGACCTTTATTACAAGCTTTTCTAGACCTTTCTCCAGTATGATTGGTCTAATTTCGGGATTTCGAACAACTAGATTATGTATTACTAGACAAGCTTGCTTCTGCATTAGGTGCGTTTAATGGTGTTCCTCCATAACTTCAGCCCACTTGCATTTCCTCAAACATGAGCAGAATATTGACCACCTCCCCTTTGGCTTAGTCTCTTTTACTGTTGCATCCCCTTTTGCAACACAACCAAGCATAAACTGTACAACGACCTTAGCTCCACTCTCAATAATATGCCTTCCACTATCTCTAGTGGCGTCTCTTCATATTTAAGAATTTGAAGATATGTAAGCATATGAAAAGAGTCAGAAAGGACGTTTATTTGATCATTGATAATATCTAACTCCTCAAACATCCCAAGATTTCCAATAGATCGTGGGAGCTTCTATAAGTTAGCAAAATTGCTGCCAACATTAAGCTTAACAAGATTTGTGGAAAGGCACAAACTCTTCGGTATCAATTCCACTTCATTAAAGCTTACATCAAGTTCTTTCAAATTGGTTAAAGAACCCATTGTTGACGGAAGGCCCTTTATTCCGTTATATTTCTATTTTAGGACTTGTCATGATTCAAGCTTGCCAATAACTTTACGCAGAGCTTTGAATTGATTGTATTTTGCTTGAAGCTCAACAACATATTGATCAATTGACAATTGTATATGGTAGCTCTTCAATTTCATTTGTCTCAATACTCAGTCTTTTCAAATTGCTAAGCTGTCTAACAGACTCGGGCAGTGATGAAGGTTGATTTGAACTCAAGTCCAAGGATACAATCCAAGAAAGCTGTTTTAACTGAAGCAGGTAGAGTCTATAAGTGATTGCCATGCAAGTCTAGATCGGTTAGATTGGGCAACTCACCAATGGAATCTAGAAGATCCATTAGCTGATTTGCATGAGTATCCTGTTTCTTTAACTTGGAAAACCCTTCAATTTTCCTAGGAAGGGTCACTATCCTGTTTTCAAACAAAATGATTTCAGTAAGATTATTAAGCTTTCCAATTGAGTCAGACAACCACTCAACTTGGTCCATCAATCTTCCTTGAAGATCCAACTTCTTAGCACCTTCCTTGGCATTTATCTCAATCAGGCTGGCAAGCTTTATTAAACTAATCTTTTGTTCCCCTTCAACATCTATGTTGTCTATAATCAGTCCCACAAAATTCTTGTTTTCTACTTTGGCTCCTACAGAATTCCTTTTACCCTCTTCGACATTCTCCTCCCCTTTAGATCCACTCATGATAGAGTACTTGTTAACAAGTGTTGGATTGCCAATTTCCCTAGAATCCATAACAGCATGAATGTCTCCATGTGGTCAACATCATTCAGATCAGTTGCCTTGATGGAGCTAGTTTCTAGGGAAATTGAAATTTCTTCTAAAACACTGCCTATAAGGGATTGATAGAAGAAACATTTTGGGACTTTTCCACATAAAAACCACGACAAATTGGGAGGATACTGTGGATGCCAACAACATCTCTAAAGGAGGGAGGGGAGAAGAAGGATCTACCCCTTTCTAGATCAAATTTGTGGGACTCAATGTGATTAAAGGCAACACAACATCAACTCCTAGTAGGGGAGGATACGAGTATTCTTCTTTTAAAAAAATGGCAACAATGCCCTTAATGGAGGAGGGTATTATTCTTTTCAAATGATTGAACCATTTGGGTTTAAGGTAGATAGAATTGCTAGGGTTCTTTAGGGAAATTTCTAGGTTTCAGTTCAAAGGGAAAGGTCCTTGAACACACACAACCAAGGAATCACCAGGAGAGTAACACCTCGACAAAATAGTTTAAATGGTTTATGAAAAAAATGGTGATGTAGGATAAAACATCAATGCCTTAGCTTACCAATATATATTTTTAGGGGCATATGGGGTTAAGGAACAATTCAATTGGAGAGAAATGGAGTGGATTTAGGTTCAAAGACTAGAGAAAACTGACTTGTGCTCCATAGAGGTTTGAGCATGTTAGAAAATCAGAAAGGTAGTAAATATTTTCTTGATCTTGATAATTACTTGTGATGTTTCTTATTATTAAGATTCTTTATATCTTCTTTCTTTAGTTCATCAACCAATTACCAAAAGTAGCAGCACATAAAACAATAGACACCAGATGTAGGCACATGCTAGGGCAAAACCTCCTTTGAGGGGAAAACCCAATCAAGGTAATTCTTCCTTTCAATAGTATTCTTTGAGACTCTTCACCCTAGACCAAGACTAAATCTTCCCTCCACACCAAGTCAGCCTCCAAGAATTTCGACCTCTTCCCGGCAACTTCCACTATGCAGCAACTTACGACAACTGGCAGCTTCCGACAACAATGAAACTTGGAAGACTTCGATCTCCCAATCCAGGATATGAAATAGAGAAAGACACCAAAATTCGATTTTCTTTGTCTCCTTAGACTTGTGAAAATTCCAGAAGCCGGAGTCCCTACTGCAACAACTAATAATATTAATCCTATTTGTTAAATTCCTTTAAACAAATTATTTGCAGTTTCCTACGACAAATATCGTAATACATACACTGCAGCCTTCACTGAATTAAATTATATGCAGAAACAAGAGACTGAGCAAGAAAGAAAATACAACACAATCGACACCATTATTTTTGGACAAATGTCCCCGGAAAAACCCAATGTGGGAAAACTGGTGTAGCATCTCTGACGGTTTTATTATTCAGGAGAAAATCTGAGTACAATTCTAGGATGCTCAACTAGCAATCTGATACAGAGAGAAACTAGACAAAATGAATGGTGAAATAACCTCACCCTGTCACTGGGCGAATCTCTAACTGATCACACTAGACTGGAGCCTCTGCGTCACCCTCTGCGTGGCCTCTGTGCAGAACTACGTCACTCCTAGGCAGTTTTTGTGTCACCCTTGCTGAGGCCTGCGCTGCCACTGCATCAACATTGTGTGGGCTAGCGTCTTCCCCTCTCTGGACGTCTTTCTATCCTCTCTCTACCTCATACTCTCCAGCCCAGGAATAACTTCTTTCTTCGGGATTCTCACTGCCCCTCAACTGCAAAAGCTCACAATTGATAATCTCTCGGCACTTGCTTTGCTTCAGAAAATTGATTCATAGAACTCACTTGGTGTGTCCGCCAAATGACCCTCAAGCCTCCTTAAATAATATCCTCGTTGACATTCAATGACCCAGATTAAAAGCTAATCAAGGGCTAAGATCATTTTGGCTTGATCCTTATCTTCTTCTAGAAGTTTCACCCATGATTAGATTAATACCCATTAATATTTTAATTTTCCTAGGTTTAGACTTAAGAACCCCATTAAAAATATTAATTATTTTAATAAAATCATTTCTGGGTGGAATTTCCCAAAACGCTTTCTGGGTTCTTTGGAATACAGGTGCCCAAGCCTCCCTGCAAAATTTGAGGTTTAGAGCACATCCGATCTACCCCAAATCAACAAGACTTCCCCAAACTCACATTCACTTCGGCTACCCGGCAACAGATTTTGCACCTTTTCCAGCTATAAGAGAACTTCGCCTTTTGCCCAGCAATAAGAGATTTTCACACTTCTTCTAGCTACAAGAGAATTCAAACTTTATGAGAGGATGATGCTCCAAATGAATTCGATGAGCTTCCTTTTATAGGCTTCTTGTGGGGTCGAATAGTGTCCTTAGGCCGAATTGATCTTCTCTTAGGCTGACATTGTGTGGAGGTTACGTAATTCATATATGACTCAATACTTAGCCTTTTTATATGATTTAGAAGCTCACGAAGGGTCTCTTTAAAAGTACAATGACTCTATTGACTCAGAATAAATCCTAGAAGTCCTCAATGGGGACTTTGACCTAAAACATGGTGACCCAAGCATGAAATCCATGCTTGAATAAGTCATAATAATAATAATAATAATAAATATTTTCTTTATTCTTTTGACTAGTACATTACATAATGACTCAAGTACATTATTGAAGACCGAACATAGTTACATTTTCCAACACTCCCTCTTAACTAGGGAGGTATTCATAATGTACAAATACAATGGAAGATCTCAAACTATATGAACCATGAAGAACTTTAGGCACTGCAATGCCATGGACTTAATTCCCGACCAGGGCAATCTATCCAAACAGTCACTCAACAGTTTAGGCACCACAATGCCATGGACTAGATTCTTGACTAAGGCAATCTATCCAAGTCGGACTAAGATGGACTCAGGTTTTCAGCCCCTTTAGGTGCCCTCAGGCTTACTTGCTAACCATCAACCCAAAATCTAGTTGTGTATCCAAAACAAAGCTCTTTTATCAACACCACCTTTCCAACTTTGGGACTTAGACATCAACACAAAGTGTCAACCATATGTCTTCCTAGGCAATGCATCACTCACAAAGCCTCAATACCCCTTAATCTAGCAGATCAATAGTGACCAATCTCTCCCAATCAAACTGATTGGTAACCAACATGCTATCAAAACCTTCCAGAGATTCACCTGTACAAACACAACCCTAATCAATAATATAGTTTCACATGTACATAATCAAATACAAACCTCATGGGTCTTCCAGACAACAGATGTTGCTTCTCGCTTCTCAACATCCCATAGTAGGACTATCAACCGAATCTTTGACAAAAGATCCCTCAATCATACATTTTTCTTCCTACTTCATATGCAACAACATATTCTTCAATCGGATCATGCTTTCCTTCTTCTAGCAACACTTAAAAACGCACTCTCCAATTTCCTTCTCCTACTCATGGCCTTCACTAAAACTTACGACTGTTAGTCCTGTGTCCAGTGCATGACACATGAAGCAGAGAATCATATCTATCACTCCCTCTTAAATGGAGAGGATCTAATCATTCCTATACAAGGAACATTCTCAACCATCCTCTTATCCTAGGGAGATTCCTTTCATTCGAGCTCCCTCTTAACCTAGGGAGATTTCATCCAGACTCCCTCTTAACTTAGGGAGTTCTACTTCTTCTTTTCATCATCGGAGAATCTTTCTTGGCTTCCAACGATTTCATCAAAGTTATTATCATCCCCATCATGCTTATCACATTAATGAGCATCTTCACCATATTGAAGATTGTGTACCTGCACAACTTAAATAGCAATTACAACCAAATCTATAGAAACATGATGTTAGCCATACCGGAATCACGGAAGCATTTCATCTTTATACATATCAGATACCCAAACTTAATTACAAACAAGAGACATATACTCTTCAACATCTTGCTAGGGATTTTTCATACGCCCTAGACTACTTCACAACAACATTCATTCCATCTAGGGTTTCAATGTGTCTTCCAAAGGTATGACATACCTTACTACAACATATAGCAAACCCTAGAAACAATTCACACATATAGATCTACAAAGCATCTAAAAACCTTTCAAAATACATATGTTAGACTTCTCACTAGGGATTCATACAAATCCTAGATTTCATACAAAAGAAATAAAATCAATCAAAGTCAATCACAACTTAGTCATTAACTTGACCAACTTCCACTAGGGTGAGTTCCAACCCCTAGATTTTCAATCAACCATCAATCAGTCACTAACATGATCAAATACCACTAGGGTTAGTTTGAAAACCCTATATTTCCGAGCACTCATCAAACTCAACCAAAAATTCAAATTTCAACAACCTCTTCACGAATCTCAAATTATCATATAGTCAACATTCATCAGAGATTCCAATTTCACAAATTCAACAATCTTACACATATCTCGAATCATCATATTTCAGAGATTTTACTTTGACTAAGGTTTAATTCCAAAACCCTAGAATTCCACAATCTCAACAATCATTAAATATATAGATCTCAAATTATTACATTTCACACTAAACAATGTCGCTACTAGGATTCAACTGCAAAACCTTAGATTTTCATATTTAATAGATTTTTTTTAGGCTGTGGTTCACGGACATCTTGGTCAACTGGTGGCGCTACATCCACGAAAAAATCTAGGTTGATCGACCCTGAAGGGAATCTAGCCCCACGACCCACTAGCAAGGCTTGACCCCAAGGGCTTCGGGGAGATTGGACCCTGTGACCTCCCGATGGCGAGGCACTGATTTTGACCAACTGAGCTAACCCTTGGGGCTAATAGATTTCAGATTGTTATATCACACATACTAAAAAATTTTAACTTCACTAGGGTTTAGGTATAACACCCTAGATTTCCAAATATCATCATCCTAGAATCTCAGGCAAGGACTTCCATTAAGTCCTAAAACTCATGACCATCAATGACTAGGTCAACACATATCTAGGAATTCAGAACCATACATAAACATATTATATGTCCAACAATATTAATACATCTAACCTAGACCAAGCTAGGGTTTCAATCAAAAGGACACATCTATACATGATCTGAAAATGGGGCACTTGGGTTTCAATCAAAATGACACATATATACATGATCTGAAAATGGGGCACTTAGGCTTCTTGTCTAACTTACAAGAACTTCTCCCACTTCCAAAGCTTTAAATATTCCCAAGTCTTATTGATTAACCAATGCGGAATTAAAAAATGCTTGAAAATATAGGTGTATGCTAGTATTTGTTTTTAACTGATTATATGCTTTAAAGTATGTTGTTGTGCTGTAAGTTGATGTGCTTGCACTGATATATAAATACATATAACAGTAAATGATGCAGTAATAAAACAAACACATAAGACCACAATTTAATTTGGAGTTCACCCAAAACTCCTTGAGATCTAGTCAACTTGACTAGGCTCTCTGGGATTATGGTAAAGTCCTTTTACAAGCTCCTTGGCTTAACTCCATTGGTTTTACACAGAAACAATGGGTTTAGGCACCATTTTATCCCTGGCTCTTGAAGCTCTCGGCTTTCTATCTCTCGGCTCTGGCTCTGGCTCTTGGCTCTAGATCTAGCTTTGGCTCTCTGTCAGTTTATAGTTTATAGCCCTCTGGCTTTCCACTTGAACTCCAAGTGACTCCCTTGGCTACTCTGCGCATTCGCTTTTGCTCTCTCGGCCTCTTTTTGGCTTCTGCCTTTTGCTTTCTGCGCTGCTCTCAATCGAGCTCTTTCTGCGCTGGTTCGCCTTAGCTTCCTACTTTGGCTCAGCTTTTTCCTTATGCTCGGTTTCAGCAACAACTCCAACAACACCCAACAACACCTTCTGTCTCTTCTGTCTCTGACATTCATGGCTTTTAAGCCAACTGGTGTTGTTCGTTCGTTTCCTCTTCTCGGGCTCGCTGGCTCCTTGCCTCTGTCCGCTCGAATCCCCCTCTGAGCGTTAGCAATCATTGCCAAATGCCTTCAGGGATGGTGGCCACCTGTTCTACAACGGAAGAGTCCATCGGGCCTCTGAAATCCCCAAAAATAGTGTTCTCTGTTTGTACAGAGAAACACTGTAAAACATGGGAAAAAACTCGCCAAACAGTTGTTTATCGGGCCCCCGCTCTGTGGTGTTGCTCCGATGCAATTTTGCAATGCAACTTGTCACAATTGTATATCGCATGAGCCCCGGGGTCTGTCCATATGGCATGGCCTATGTCGACGCGATCTGCCGACGCCGATATCGGCAATCGCGGTATTGCTCAGCTCGGGGTCCCGCCTTTGCCTCGTGGCATCGCCAATTGCAATCCGCCGATATTGGTGATCGGCATATCGCTCGGCCCGATCCTTATGCAACATCACCTGTCTGCCTCCGACCCAATATGTCGGGGATCGACGATCGAGGGTGCTTCCCCTTTCCGCTTAAGTCTGCCTTGGACCTCCTCTGATGCGATTTTCTTCATAAAGCCTTTTAGACCATTTTTGAAGGATTTTGCCTCTTTTTCTAAGGAACAAAGGGCATCTTCTTTGAGCGATAACGTCTGCATCCTAAGTCCATTTTTGCCCATTCAAGTTGCAGCAAATTCAGAATGAGACGATCTTTTCAATGGGGCTAGTTCCAGGAACTTCCTTGGACTTTCATTTTTCCTTAGTGAGGAACACTTAGACTTACGGGTCTATCCAAAATCCATTTTGGATCATGCCTTCCCACTAAAAGAACTTTTGGTCTCCAAAAAACTGATATACTGATCTGAACAGTACCTGACAGTAACAACACCCTCTTCTTTCAGCCTCCATACACTTGCATTGCATATTTCCTTTAACCAAAGTTTCTGACCACTTCCCTTCTGGATGGGTTGGTCTTCCTGGGAAGAACTGTCTTCTTCTTTGCCTTCCTGCAGAATTCTTGCTTAGATGGTCACAGAAGGTAATTTGAACTTCTACCTTGATCATTGATCCAAGGTGGCTCAAACAAATGTGAAGTACATCTGCTCGACAAAACTTTCATTTGTACCTGTTTGAAAAGCTGACAACAACAACTGTTAACAACAACAGGCATACAGACAACAACAGGATGGACTAAACTCCTGCTTCAACAAAAGAAACAGATTTCACTTCTTGTGAACACCTCCATGTTTTACATCTGCATACAAATGATGGACTAGACAACAAGCCAAACATGCCTTTAAAACAAATGACTCTTCAAGTCAAGCATGTAGAAAAAGACCATTAGGACTCTTTTCAAAAGATGAAACATTTCATCACTATCTCCATCTTGGAGACCAAGTCAACTTTTCTCAAGTCAACATTGCAACACATGCATGTCAAAGCAATCAACCCTACAAGTTAATTACACATACATGTTCAAAACAAGGAAAATATCAACATCCCCTTGTTCATGCACATCATGCTTATGCCTGCATTTCATCTTTCAACTTTCACTTAAGCACACTATACTTTTGAAGCTGAAATGAAATATAATGTTGCAGCAACAAAGTGAGTCTCCCACTCAATCTTTTCCATTCACCATCTTGGTAGAAACCTGCAACTTGCATCTCATCAACAAGAAATGCAACTAGATGCATCAATAGACATGCAATCCTTAATTGGAAAAGAACTCTAACCATTTCTTAACAATCCAGTGCAAAGGTCTTTCCTTCGTCTGCACATCAACATCAACATGTGAATCATCCTGAGACACATCAGTCATGGAATCTTCCTTTCCATTTCTGCCATCTTCTCTTTCCACTTTCTTCAGCTTTTGTGGAAGCATTGTTGGATTCAGAGTCCAACACCTTTCAGCAAGTTGCCCTTGCTTATGGCAGTAAGTGCAACACATGTGCATCCTCTTGTCAACATGATTTGCCTTGTCCAATGGACCTTTGGCTTTTTGCTTATTTTCCTTCAAAAGTTTCCTGTATGTGGCCGCTCTCTTCCAACATCTAGAAACATGATGGTTATCCAAACCACAAAAGGAACATGCAATTCTTTTTCCATGCTTATTTGGAAATTTACCATGCTTTGCAAAATCAAAAGGAATATGATTAGAACCAGATTTATACCTGCCTCTTTCACCTTTATTGCCTTCATGAGGAGGTGAAGCAAATGAAGAAGTGGCTCCCTTTGGAACACCATCAATCTCTTCGGGGCTGTTAGAGTTTCCACAACTCTCTGGTTCAAGTGTGTGCTTCTGAACACCTGCATCCTGCAAGTGATGTTTCAAGCTATTGCATTCCTCTTGAACACAATCTTCACACTCTGTGATGCAACTCCTTGGAGCTGTTCTAATGGTCTTCATGGCAGCTTTGGAACTCGCTCCATGAGACTGTCCATAGCCAAGACCCAATTACTTAGGCCTTTCCTCAACCATTATTGGTTCAATAATACCTTGTGCATGCTTTCCCAATCCCTTTCCTTCATAGCCCATCTTGGACATTAGCTTGGAACCTATGCCTCTAATATGTTTTTCAAAAGAACTAATATAAGCATTCTATAGGTTCCATTCTTACAAGAATTTGAAGACAAAGTGGAATGGTTTACCTCTTCTTCAAGCTAATACTTGACCAAGACTTCTTTGGCAACAAAGAGTTGTGACTCCAACTCATGCATCCTCTTCAGGTTCATATTTGCAATATGAAGTTGCCTCTCCATTTCCTGCAGTCTGTCAGCAAGCAACTGCTTCTCTTCCTTCATGGAATTCAACTGCTTTCTAAGTATGTTGCTCTTCCATCCATCCTCATACATTTCTTTCACCTTTCCCATCATAATGAACAAGTCTTGCTTTATGTCTTCATCAAAGAGTCTTGTGATGCAAGAGGAATTCGAGGATACTCTTGAGGAAGTTGTCATTATGCCAATGAACAAAGAACTTCAAACAAGATTAATAAAGAGCTTATTTCAGCAACCTTTTGCAACAAATCTCTTGTGCTCCAAGGATTGCCTTAAGGTCCTTTGGGATAGAAGAATGCCTTCAACCCTTCTTCCTTCTTGTCCTTCCTGGACTGAGCTATCAATAGCTTTCCCTTTACCTCTGCAAACTCAAAAAATAATGTCTACAAAATAAGCATACAATCAGCCTCTTGCTGTTCAAACTCCTTTCAGACAAGCAGTGTTTGCTTTGTCAATCAAGCATTCTGATATAACCTTCTTTGAAGGTGGGGTTAACCAAACTTAGGCTATGATACCACCTGATTTGAAAATGGGGGGCTTAGGCTTCTTGTCTAACTTACAAGAACCTCTCCCACTTCCAAAGCCTTAAATATTCCCAAGTCTTATTGATTAACCAATTGGGAATTAAAAATGCTTGAAAATATAGGTGTATGCTGGTATTTGTTTTTAACTGCTTATATGCTTTAAATTCTGTTGTTGTGCTGTAAGTTGATGTGCTTGAACCGATATATAAATACATATAACAATAAATGATGCAGCAGTAAAACAAACACATAAGACCGCAATTTAATTTGGAGTTCACCCAAAACTCTTGGGCTACGTCTCCTTGAGCTCTAGTCAACTCGACTAGGCTCTCTGGGATTATGGTAAAGTCCTTTTACAAGCTCCCTAGCTTAACTCCATTGGTTTTACACAGAAACAATGGGTTTAGGCACCATTTTATCCCCGCCTCTTGAAGCTCTCGGCTTTCTGGCTCTTGGATCTGGGCTTTGGGCTCTGGGCTCTGGGCTCTGGCTCTGGCTCTGGCTCTAGGCTCTGGGCTCTGGCTCTGGCTCTTTGTTAGTTTATAGCCCTCTGGCTTTCCACTTGAACTCCAAGTGACTCCCTTGGCTGCTCTACGCATTCGCTTTTGCTCTCTTGGCCTCTTTTTGGCTTCTGCTTTTTTCTTTCTGCGTTGCTCTCAATCGAGCTCTTTCTGCATTGGTTCACCTTAGCTTCTTGCTTTGGCTCAGCTTTTTCCTTATGCTCGGTTTCAGCAACAACTCCAACAACACCCAACAACACCTTCTGTTTCTGACATTTATGGCTTTTAAGCAAACTAGCGATGTTCGTTCATTTCCTGTTCTTGGGCTCTCTGGCTCTCCACCTCTGTCTGCTCGAATCCCCCTCTGAATGTTAGCAATCATTGCCGAACGCCTTGAGGGATGGTGGCCACTTGTTCTGCAACGGAAGAGTCCATCGGGCCTCTGAAATCCCCAAAAATAGTGTTCTCTGTTTGTACAGAGAAACACTGTAAAACACGGGAAAAAACTCGCCAAACAGTCGTATATCGCACTTCAAATATCCTTAAATCTACTTTATACTGCTATCGGGTCCACTTGTAATCGCTTATCGCATGTCTTAGTGCCCGTTCCGTGGTTCCCCTTTGTATTAAAAAATACATTAAAACACTTAAAATATCGCAAAATGACTTTTATGGCGGACTTGAAACATTGTATATTTGCATTCCTAAACCCTTTCGGGTTCAGTTTCATCGCAGGCACTTCCTTTCGTATCTCGTTTAATAAACGAAATATGTGAAAATACATAGAAAAATGTCATTTTACGGAACTCAAAATATATGGAATATCGTTTATAACTCCGTCGGGTCCGGATATATATCGCAAGTCGCGTATGTATCGGCCCCCCGTTCTGTGGTGTTGCTCCGATGCGATTTTGCAATGTGACTTGTCGCAATCGCATATCGCATGAGCCCCGAGGTCTGTCCATATGGCATGGCCTATGCCGACGTGATCCGTCGACGCTAATATTGGCGATCGCAATATTGCTCGGCTCGGGGTCCCGCCTTTGTCTCTTGGCATTGCCAATTGCGATCCGCCGATATTGGTGATCGACATATCGCTCGGCCCAGTCCTTATGCAACATCGCCTGTCTGCCTCCGACCCGATATGTCGAGGATGGACGATCAGGGGTGCTTCCCCTTTCCTCTTAAGTCTAACTTGGACCTCCTCCAATGCGATTTTCTTCATAAAGCCTTTTAGGCCATTTTTGAAGGATTTTGCCTCTTTTTCTAAGGAACAAAGGGCATCTTCTTTGAGCGATAACTTTTGCATCCTAAGTCCATTTTTGCCCATTCAAGTGGCAGCAGATTCAGAATGAAACGATCTCTGCAATGGGGCTAGTTCCAGGAACTTCCTTGGACTTCCATTTTTCCTCTGTGAGGAACACTTAGACTTAGGGGTCTATCCAAAATCCATTTTGGATCAATACATGCCTAAATTTCATCATCATGAAAATGCATTTCATATCATGTGTTAGTTAAACCCAACTTCACAAATATCAATAAGAGTTAGACACAATCATCTTGATTACACTAGGGTTTGATCAGACAAACACATACATAATATATTTGACTTCTTCACGTATCTAATCTTGATGATGAACCACAGAGGATGGTTCGAAACGTCGATACACAAAACAGTAAAATGCGATGACTCCGGAAGACATAACCACACAAAACACATACATACCAAGGAAAATATTTCAAAGACAATATAAGAGTCTTGCTCACACATTCCACCAAACCCCAATGAGCTAGGGTTCCAATGTAGAAACATAACAAACCCTATATTACCAAAACTTCAAAGGTTCCAGGATTTTAGACCTTATCACTCAACCCTCACAAGTTAGGTTTTACCGATCATACCAAAATCCGAAACATGACATCATCAATAAAACTTCAACTAATATTTCACAATATCCCTTAGCAATTTAGGGTTTCAAACATTCACAATAGCATACCCTTCGGTTAGGGTTTTCCAGAACTTGTCCAGGGTTCTGCAAAAAATAGTTAAGAGTGGGTTGGGTAGATTTATCAAGAGATGAATCACCCAAACAAGAATCACTAAGATTCAAGACTGCTAGTCATAACAAAGTAATAGATCATCAAATGAATAATCTTTTCAATCAATGTATTCAAAGCATACCTTTGTTTCTTGACTAACCTTGTCTTGAGATATCCTCCTTCTAGCAGAGGTTTTCCCTAATCAAAACAATAGAGGGAGAAAGGTGATTAGTATTTAATATAATCAAAATTGAATGAGTACATGAACCCAAAATTGAAAAGACATGAGATACTTATCTTTGGGAGTTGTTAGGGGCTCCCTCCAAAGCTTGAGGGAAACCTACAAACTTAAAACAACACAAAAATGTCTTTTCCAAAATATGTTAAAAACCTATAAATTCTAAAACATATAAAACAAGATATGTAAAGCTACAGGCAAAGGACTTAATAGTGTAAGTCCCTAATGTCGGGTTCTTCTGGCTTGAATTTCTTTGAGTCTCTTACAACAAGGTTGGCTTGATCCCTTCCTCTCTTCTTATTCTTTGGATTCTCGGGACAATCACTTTTGTAGTGAACATTTTTATGACATTGATAGCACTCTATCTTGGACATGTCAACTTTCTTCCTCGGTCCCTTCAATCTCTTTCCTTTTACCAATTCCAGCACCTTGTTCTTCTTGAGAATTAGGTCAATCCTCTTCTTCCAGGATCTAAAGTTAGATGTTCCTTCAAGTTTGTTCTCACCTTTGATTGAGTTAGACATCTTCCTTGAATATAATAGACTCCTTCCCTGAGATTGTACCTATGAATGGATTAAGTGCTTGAGACTTCCTTTTTCTTCCTTCTTCACCAAAGCTCTGAAACCATATTAGAAAATAAAAAATGCAGTAGATATTTTCTTGATCTCGATTATTACTTGTGATGTTTCTTATTATTAATATTCTTTATATCCTGTTTCTTTGGTTCATCAAGCAATTACCAAAAGCAACAACACATAAAACAATAGACACCAGACATAGGCACATGCCAGGGCAAAACTCCCTTCAAGGGGAAAACCCAGTCAAGATCATTCTTCCTTTCAATAGTATCCTTTGAGACTCTTCACCCTAGACTAAGACCAGACCTTCCCTCCACACCAAGTCAGCCTCCCAGAATTTCGAGCTTTTCCCGACAACTTCGACTATGTAGCAACTTATGGCAACTAGTAGCTTCCGATAACAATGAAACTTGGAAGACTTCGATCTCCCAATCCAGGATACAAAATAGAGAGAAAGAAGACACCAAAATCTCGATTTTCCTTGTCTCCTTAGACTTCCCCAAACTCGCATTCACTTCGACTTCCCGACAACAGAATTTGCGCCTTTTCTAGCTTCAAGATAACTTCGCACTTCTGCCCAGCAACAAGAGATTTTCACACTTCTTCCAACTACAAGGGAATTCAAACTTTATGAGAGAATGATGCTCCAAATGAATTCGATGAGCTTCCTTTTATAGGTTTCTTGTGGGGTCAAATAGTGTCCTTAGGCCGATATGGTGTGGAGGTTATATAATTCATATTTGACTCAATACTTAACCTTTTTACATGATTCAAAAGCCCAAGAAGGGTCTCTTTAAAAGTACAATGACTCTATAGACTTAGAATAAATCCTAGAATTCCTCAATGGGGATGTTGACCTAAAACATGGTGACCCAAGCATGAAACCCATGCTTTAATAAGTCATAATAATAATAATAATAATAATTGTTTCCTTTATTCTTTTGACAAGTACATTACATAATGACTCAAGTACATTATTGAAGACTGAACATAGTTACATTTTCCAACAAACCAAGGCATCCTTAAATCTTCAAAGATGGGATAGAGAGTTCCAACTAGGTCATCTCAAAAGAGCTTGATGAGTAGTTCAAAAAGGCATTGAGTAGATTTAGCTTCAAGGACTAGAGTAGACTAACTTGTGTATCCTTTAGGCTTGGGGTAGGCACAAACTTTCAACGATAAATAAGGTAGGGAACTTCACATAAGCTTGCCTCAAAAGAATTTGATAAAACCCTTGTCGAAAGAAGAACATGAGATAAAATACAACAAAATGGTGGATATTTATTAACCTTTATCCATTGACTTGAGTAAGATAAAGAAAAATAACTTGATTTATTATGCATCCATCAAAATTCACAAAGAATCATCCACAAAAAGAAGTTTATCCACATCAATAAGACTTTCATCATCAAGTTCTACCAATATCCATCAAGAAAGAGAACTATACACATTAACACAAACTGCTCAAGAAGTTGTTCGACTCATCCATCTGCAACCAAAATTAAGAAACAAGAGATTTTTTTTGAAATTTTAGACTTTCAAAGGGATTTCTCCCACCATTAGAGGATGTGCACCTCTATTTATAGAGGATATGCTTAGCTTCCCTTATATTAAAATTTTAATTTTCTAGGTGAAATGCTCTTAATCTAGCCCATGGAGTGACAAAAGGCCCTCTTCTTCAACTAATTAATCTAAAATACATAATTTGATCAACATTCATGCGACATGTACAAAGAAAAGGGGCATAAGCCCTCTAAAAGTGACCCATCTCTGTAAATGAGGGGAAAACATTGGCCATTAGCACAACATCTAGCCTCCAAAGGATTGACCTTCAACACTTGAAAAAGTCTGCCACTTGCCACCAAAATCCTCTAGGCTCCCTCAAATGTGGGTGCACAAGTCCCAAAAATATCCAATGCATCATCTGTAAGGGTTTCCAAAAGGAATGGTTCCTTTCACTTATTGTACAAGCAAAATCCCAATTCTTGATTATGTGTTGTTTCAAGATGAAATGTCCAAGACTCTAAGATATGCACCATGCCAATCTTCCATCATTTATCCAAATAAAACCTCTAAAGTATGGATAAACCCCCTGATATGATAAAGAAAACCTTCCAAAGAGGTTTCCCTTAAACCAATACGAATATCCAAATCTATAGAGGTCCCTTAAACCAATATTGTTAAATTTGGACAACTAGGTCCAAACTCCATGTTCTGATGCTCAGATTAAGAGGCTAATATTTTTGTTGGATTCCTCTTTCTGAGAGGTGTAAAATCCATATAAAAATAGTCTTAATCCGATGAGCAGAACTTATATTTTGAATTTATTATTCTTAATAAATTATATGTGCAAGGTCAGCCAGTTTTGTAATGTAGGCTCACATGCCAACAGATGTGTCACACACCCTCATTGATGGATATAAATACAGGAAAAGTTGGAGAGAATTTCATCAGAACACAACTCACATCTTCCTCTCTCATCCTAAAGAGTACGAGCTACCTGGAGGACGAATTTCAGCCACACGTGGGAAGGACGAAGAGGACAGACCGTACGGTTGAGCTGTAGTACGATTTTCTGCTGCTAGGGTTTCGCAAAGTTTGACCAGCGTTGACTTTGGTCAACCCTTGGTCCAATCAAGCTGAAAACTTGTGGAAGTTCGATTTTTGAAGGCCGTACTACCTGGCACAAAAATCGAGGTCAAAGAGTTGACCGTTTTGCTGCTGCGTTGACTTTTAGCTTGCTGCCCCTGCATTGACTTTTAAGGACAGCGTTGACTTTTGCAGAATTGACTTGGGTTGACTCATCTACTGGTTGGAGGGTTGTTGTGACACATCTGGGCTGGCTGACCAAAGGAGACTTTGCTGGTTGAAGCATCCTGTTGACCGCCGAAACGAACACACACATTTTTCCTGTTTCTGATTTTTCTTCTGTAAGATCTTCTTATATGTTCTATCTGCATTTTGCTTAACTACTTGTATGATTGCTGTGAGAAAAGTGAAATTGCTCTTAGCATAGAACATCTACAAAACTTTACATGGTATCAGAGCTGAGGTGAAGACAAACTCTATCTATAGCAATCATCATCGAAGGAAATGGGTTCCACTAGTCTTGAATTCAGGAAGAATGACAAGCTGACTGGAAGTGATGACTTCCATGCCTGGAAGATGATATTAGATCTCAAATTGGAAGATCATGATCTCCTAGATCATGTGACAGGGAAGATTCAAGAACCTCCATCAAATGCCTTTGCTGCTGTTAGAAACAAGGATGAAGGAATTTGATAATGAAAGAAATGCTGCCTATGTTGCTCATTCCCGAAAGAAGAACTCTGGTGGTTCTAAGGACAAAGGAAGGACTAAGACTCAAGAGAAGAAGGGTAAATGTTTCACCTGCCATAGGACTGGACACTATGCTAGAGAATGCCCCTTCAAGAAGGATTCTCCCGATAGTGACGATAACAACAACAACCGAAGGAATGGGAATCGAAGAAATGACAAATCCAAAGGAAAGAGGAAGGCTCACTTTGGAGGAAACAATCAACCTTCTAAAAGGACCAGAAATACCAGGTATGAGGAGTCTAATGTTGTTGATAAAAGAAATGAGTATATTCTAGTATCTGCTCTCTCAGCTGCATCTCCGCCCGACACTATGGATGTCTGGCTAATCGATAGTGGTGCCTCAAGACACATCACCGGATTCAAGGAAGCACTTTCTGACATGGTTGAAAGGGATACTAATCTAGAAATTATCCTTGGGGATAATGCCACTTATCCTGTGAAAGGGACCGGGACTGTGACCCTCCACTTGTCTCAAGGACAAGTCCTCCGTCTACAAGATGTACTCTATGTACCCAAATTGAAGAAGAACCTTGTGTCTGTATCTGCCATGGAAGACAAAGGATTCAATGTAACTTTCTCTGATGGAAAGGTACTCATGTGGAAGAAGAGCTTCAAGGAAGCTATCTCAATTGGTTTTAGAGTTGGTACACTCTACCAGGTTGGAGGGAGTCCGTTGGGAGCTATGACTTGTGATACTATTCGTCAAACCGAACTATGGCACCGAAGATTTGGACACCTTCATTACAAGGCTCTTCTCGAAGCAAGGAAGGTGGTGACAGGAATGCCTGATTTTGGAAATAATCATGAAGGTGTATGTAAGGGCTGTGCTGAAGGAAAACATACAAGGGGACCTTTCCCCTCAAGTGTCACAAAGACATCTGAGATATTGCAACTGGTCCATTCTGATCTTTCCGGTATGTTGCCTGTAACATCCCTGGGGGGATGTTCCTACTATATGACATTTACTGATGACTTCTCTTGCAAAACCTGGATATACTTCTTGAAGAAGAAGGATGAGGCTTTCATATGGTTCCGTACCTTCAAAGCCTTGGTGGAAAATATGACCGGAAAGAAGATCAAGATTTTGAGGACTGACAATGGCACTGAATATGAGTCAAATGAGTTCAAAGACTTTTGCAGAGAAGCTGGCATTAAGAGGGAGACTACCACTGCATATACTCCTGAGCAGAATGGTGTTGCTGAACGCAAGAATAGGACTATTGTGGAAGCTGCCCGTGCCATGCTATGTGACCAGGGTCTACCAAAGTTTCTGTGGGGAGAAGCTGCAAATACTGCTGTGTACATTCAAAACCGATGCCCTCATTCCGCTTTGGACTCCAAAACTCCCGAAGAGGTTTTCTCTGGTAAGAAACCTGATGTCTCACATTTTAGAATTTTTGGATGTCCTGTCTATTTTCATGTGCCGAAAGAAAAGAGAAGTAAGCTGGATGCTACTGGGAAGAAAGGAATGTTTGTGGGCTACAGTGAGACTTCTAAGGCATATAGAGTCTATGTACCTGGTCAAAGGGAAGTAGAGATAAGCCATGATGTCACTTTTGACGAAGATGCTTCCCTGAAGAAAGTAGTAGATCTTCCTAGATCTGAAGAAAATCATGAAGAAAGACTTGGAAATCTGGAAGAACCCCAGGATGAGACTATGCCTGATGTTGAAGGGCCAATGGACCCTATTGATCCTTCCCCTTCTCTAGGAAAGAGGCCATCATGGCTCAGGGACACCCTCGAAGATGCTGAGGGTCATGCTGCCCCAAGGAGGACATTCCGAGAAAGCAAGAAGCCGTGTAGATACCAAGGGTATCTAGCTGCCATGAGTACTATTGTACAATCTGAACCTGGATCTTTTGAGGAAGCCATCAAAGCATCAAGTCTGGAAGGATGCTATGCATGGGCTAGGAAGGAATTGACTATGACGATATATTTGCACCTGTGGCTCGATATACCACCATCTGATCCATCATAGCCCTTGCTGCTATGCAAGGATGGAGTCTTCATCTGATGGGAGTGCTGAAAAGTTTAAGGCAAGATTTGTTGCCCGTGGCTTCTCTCAAAAGGAAGGAATTGACTATGACGATATATTTGCACCTGTGGCACGATATACCACCATCCGATCCATCATAGCCCTTGCTGCTATGCAAGGATGGAGTCTTCATCAGATGGATGCAGTACAAGTCAGCATATGCCTCACTCTTAGTGAAGCCCAATCCTTGAAGGTAGTTGTTAGTACGATTGTCTTTATGCTCTTGGAGCCTGCTTGAGGCCATAAAGAGCTCTCTTTAGTCCGCACGTACGTGTCTTTACTGAACTGCTCAAACCCCTCTGGCTGCTCCATATAAATCTCCTC
>APFE030345879.1:0-12715 GCA_000404065.3 Pinus taeda
CATCAAACATAGCCTTTGGAAAAATTTCCCTAGGACCTAGGACTTAAGACACATGAGGGGTTTAACATTTTTCCTAACCCTCAAGACACTTTATCATGACTTTTACAATTTTTACATCTTCAAGGGGAAAAGCCCTTTGACAGACCCTCATAGACCACCCAGTTCTGCGACTAAACATAATCTAGCAGATTAACACACTAGGATTCTTCTAAGACTCTAATGATAAAATTCATTCCGGCTTTGGGGTCAGGTTGAAGGAAAACTCTGCCGATCATGGATCGGTGAGACGAAAAACCTTCGGGAATGAAGATTACCACTAGAAAATTAGGTCCACCTAGGCAATTTACATATATGACTAAGCTCTGTTAAGATTATTTACATCAAAATGCAGACTGGGTTTACAACTTAATATGATCAGGAGAATGACGATGACTGCTGAATGGCACGAACATCTCGATCAAGCACTGTCCCTTTTTTGCGAAGAAAAGGGGGTGTACCGCTTATGGGTAGTTGACACGCAGCGGTCAACATCTGGCTCTACTTGGGGACACGTTGCTGCACTGTAGGAATGTGAGAATCCAGAATCTGCACCCATGCAATACCCGACAAAATATAAGTAGCGTCCATTCAAAAATCATCATATAACATTTAAGCACATGAAAGATAGAAGCTCTAATAACATGAAAAGTAAATCTAATCTTAAAACAGAAAACGAAATGCTGAAAATGACAAGGAGAAGGATTAGAAATACAATACAAAGGATGCCCCATGGCATCAGATGTGTTCAATATAGTGTATACTGAGCATTTGCCTGCTTTCGGCAAATCTGTCGGCTGCTTGTCGGATGTGCCATGTCCAATTTTACATATGGTAGGACTTCTTCCTATCCGAAAATCAAGCTGCTCGTGGCCGTCTGATGCATCAAATCTTCTTCTCATTTTCTTTCTCTTGCGCTTTTTCTTTGTGGCAGGCTGGATTACTGATGATATGGAACTTTCTGTTTCAAAGCTTTCAGATGAAGGATGTAAAATATGCGTGACATGTTTTTCTTCATCTTGCATATGATCTTTATCGTTCTTAAGTTTATATGGATCACCCTCAATTAACCACCTTTCAATCGAACCAATGACCTCCTCATAACAAGATGGAGCTTGTTGCAGTAAATGAGAAGGCTCCTGATTTATCTGGCTAGAGTGTTCAACTTTTATAGCATTGATTTCCTTGGTATGATCTTCTTCCATGGTAAATAACTTTTTCTGAAGACATATCTGATTAGCTTCCATATCTTTTATTACTTTATCGTCTTTTTCCTTTATGATCATCAAGCAATGCTGCATAGAGTTTATCTCTTCCTCATGATTTGCTTGCATGGTAGCCAACTGATTATTATGATCAAATGTCATGATAGTCATTTCTTCATCCATAGTTAATAACTTGTTTTGCATAGAGTTAATTTCCCTATCATGATTAGCTTTCATGGTCGTTATATTTTCCTCTAAGTCTGACAACTTGCTTCGCATAAAACTAATTTCTGTGTCATGATTAATCTTCATGGCTTCAATTTCCTTAGCATGTTGATTTTGCATGATTTCCATCTCCCTATTACATTTTTCGAGATGGGTACATAAAGTTCTCACATCATTGGCGTAATTAGTTTGATTGATCTCCATATTTTTCACCAGCAACATTAGTTCTTGTATAATTTGTTTTTGATCTTCCTTTTCGTTGTCATTTGTCCTTGCTTTTCCATTATCATGAATCTGATCTGTAATGGCACAAGTGGATGGCACATTTTGATATGAAGAATTGTCTTGGAATCTTTCACCGACAGCTGGACCTTTTTCATTCTGCTGCACAGTTTTAGGGGCACAAAGTGAGCTATCTGGATAACCATATCTATCTTTAAAAGCATTGACAATGTCTTGTAAAGAAGTGAAAGAACCTTCAGGACACTTATTAAACCAATTCAAAGCATCACCCTCTAAGGAAAAGACAAAAAGACGCATTTTGACATCTTCATGATTGTACTGAGGGGGTCTACAATATATGATCATTATGTGAGTGAACAAGCCTAGATGCCTTTTTACAGCGACTGAATCACCACTTGAGAACAAAGGTAATTTAGAAATGGCTATTTCCGGAATATCATGGAGGTCATCAAAATGACATGGTTTAAATGAATAATCCATGATGAATAACAAAGGACAAAATGGATGATAGAACGAGATCTTTGCTCAAGAAAATCAATAGATGAAGGAAGTGGAGTTGCCACTTGAACAATGAATCTAATTCTAGGATCCAAAAAGAAACCAACAGGCAGATATGAGGGAGGCTTCTTGTCTGGGAAAAATAAGAAAATGGAGTCGCCACCCAAACAAGAAACAGACTGAAAAGAAGCTGCTGATATGATGAAAGGTAAGGTGATGAAAAGATCAAAAGATGCCAAAAATGTTGGATTTGCCAGCTGAAATGAGAGATGAGAAAGATGAAAGAATGAGAAGATGAATGTCGTTGAAACGCCAGGAACAGAAAAACTCTTTCCCCGGCAACGGCGCCAAAAAATGTTGTCGCACAGATTGACACGACACCGCTCAGACTGGGGGCTGTCACTCTGATCCCCGATCTCTCCGTTTAAGCCTGTCTCCCGCGGCTAAGGGGGGTAGACCCTGAAAGGAGATGGACGACCAACTGTGAACCAGTTGGTTTGGGAGACACGAAAGAGAAAAGCACTAAATGGATTTGTTAAAGTTAAAAGACCAGTGCCTTATGGGTTTGACGTTTAAATGATTACTTACTGTATGCTGCAGAAATGTAAACCCCACACAGTAATCATAACAATGCAAGATATTCAGTAAACTCACGATGTTTTTAACGATGATCTGGCAATTTAAGAAATAAAATTCGAAAGATACAACCATGTAAACTTGCACATTAACCAGATATTATTTTCAAGCATGCCAGATAAACATTAATCCCAAAATTTTAGCCTCAGCAAGAAAAATAGAACGCGATAAAAATTCCAGGCTAAGACTTTAACTGGCAAAATATTTCCACGCCCCTTTTTTTTATGCTTTTCCGATGAAATTTTAAAAAAAATCTAAACTAAAAGAAAATTTAAAAGTCTAATCTAAAGACTAAAGAAATATATTTTTTTTTAATGATTATATATATATATATATATATATATAATATAATTTTTATTTTTTTTAACAAAATTTAAAAAAGGGCAGAACTAAATTTAAATCTAAAAAAATTAAATCTAAATCTAATCTATAGAAATAAAATTTAAAATCCAAACTTGGAAATCGAAAACCCTAATGATACATTTACGCGTATATACATAAAACCTAAAAAAAAAGAATTAAACTATAAAGGAGACGTGACTTAAACTAAAAATAAAAACAAATGAAATCGATTTTATTTTTATATTTTTCTAACCCTAAACGAAATAACAAAAAAAACGATTTGCTCTGATACGTAATTGATCCAAACGAAATCGATTTTGGATTTTTTTAAAACCTGAACTCACGCTAACACATACAGCTCCAAAAAAACGAAAATGATTTGTGCTTGCAGGGTTATGCGGACGGGCTCGAGGGTTTGACAGCGGGCAGAGGAGAAGGACACGGAAACGATTGGAACGGACGGGTATAAGCTGATGGTGTATGCAGGCGTGCGCACAGGGTCTGGCAGCGAACAGGCGGAGAGGAATATCAACGCTGGATGGAAGGCACGGAGCTTTGGATGCAGGAACTGGAGCTGTGATGGAGGTAATGCGTGGTAAAATTGGAGATACGTTACCTTTGCTGCGTGAATGCGGGAAAATGCAGGTCCGAGGGTCTGGACGGAGCAAAGCGCGCAGATGGAGGACAACAAGAGAACCTGGAAAAGGCAGCATGCAAGAGAAAGGGAGTTGGAGCAGTGTAATGGGGTTGATGGGATGATAAGCAGAGGACGCAATGACATTAAAATCGATTTAATAAACCTACGCTAAACTCTACAGTCACCAAAGTCGAAATTTTCTCCAATCGCATTTACGCTTAACCTAAAAAAATGACTGTAACAACTTACCAAGACGTATCACCTGGCTCGTAAAAATAATAAATCGTGATTTCTTACAGTCTCTGCAGGTGACGGCGGGATAATGAACGTTTGCAGGTTCACGCTCACGCTCACGCGGGTAGGAGCTCGAATTTCTTTAGAAAATTTGAAAATCTTTTTGGAGAATGTCCCTGCAAAAAATGAAACCCTGGATGGCTGACTGCTTGCGATTATCTGATGAAACCTTGAAAAATTTTCATAGCCTGTGCCTGCAATCTTGCAATGGGAAAACGAAAACCCAGAAAATACATGCAATAATTGAAAATAAAACCCTAAAAACCAGCTACAAAATTTACAGATCTACGGCTCTAAGCAGCCAGATTTATCAGTTATTCTCAAATATATTTTCAGAAAGCTTCAGATTTGCTAATGAAATGCTTTAGAAATCTCTCATGCAAATAACAAAACAAACTAAATGATTAACCCAGGATCAAAACTAGCTGGGCTCTTCAAAAAGTGCTTATGGGAGTTGGCTGGTTCAGCCGAGAACTTCTCCTAACGCCCACTGATCTTCTTCAACAAGATATTCCTGCACAGCTCACTTTAACCATCAATAAAGAGAGAACAAATAGTACTAGATCTCCGTTGTAATAGAGATACCTGCCATTACTTCAGAAACCCTAACACCATTCAAACCCTAGCATGTGAACAAGATACCTATGCTCAACAATACTCTTCATTAAGCTGCTATTAATGGCTGAAAATTAAAATATGTAGAAAACAAAATAGCTCACAGCACTTGAAGAGAGTAACACCAAGAAGATTTTGAACCCAAAAGTCTTCTTTATTAGCACCAGAAAAATATTTACAAGAGAGCTTCTTCAGCCAAAACTCAGATCCAATATCTTCTCAAACGACCCCTAGCACCTATTAAAGGAAAAAATCCCAACGGCTAGTTTGAGTGATCCATGTCAAAACGATCTCGACCGTTGATGAGAATCAAGACATCTCTTAATCTCATCCGTCGAATTTTTTAATGCATTTAAAAATTGAAAATTCTCAAATATTATTATTTTATTATTTTTAAAATTTTTATTATTTTTTTTTTATATTTTTAATATTTTTTATATTTTATTTATTTATTTATTTATTTATTTATTTATTATGGATCATCAAACATAGCCTTTGGAAAAATTTCCCTAGAACCTAGGACTTAAGACGCATGAGGGGATTAACATTTCCTAACCCTCAAGACACTTTTCATCATGACTTTTACAATTTTCACATCTTCAAGGGGGAAAAGCCCTTTGACAGACCCTCATAGACCACCCAGTACTGCGACCAAACATAATCTAGCAGATTAACACACTAGGATTCTCCTAAGACTCTAATGATAAAATTCATTCCGGCTTTGGGGTCAGGTTGAAGGAAAACTCTGCCGATCATGGATCGGTGAGACGAAAAACCTTCCGGAATGAAGATTATCACTAGAAAATCAGGTCCACCTAGGCAATTTACATATATGACTCAGCTCTGCTAAGATTATTTACATCAAAATGCAGACTGGGTTTACAACTTAATATGATCAGGAGAATGACGATGACTGCTGAATGGCACGAACATCGCGATTAAGCGCTGTCCCTTTTTTGCGAAGAAAAGGGGGTGTACCGCTTATGGGTAGTTGACACGCAGCGGTCAACAGGCCTAAGTGGCCTCAACTAATCTGTCTTCCCAGTCTTTTCTACTGTTGCTCACTACCTTCGTTAGAATCCCTTCCAATGCTCTGTTAGTGACCTCCACTTGCCCATTGGCTTGTGGATGGTAAGGGGTGGAAGTCCTGTGCTTGATCTTATGATGTGTGAACAGGTCTTCAATCAGGCTGGAAGTGAACTGACCGCCTTGGTCTGTGACCAACTCTCTCGGATACCCGAACTTGTAGAATATATTTTCTCTCAAAAACTCATCTACTTTTTCCTCTGTCGTTGCTTTGATTGGTTTTGTCTCTGCCCACTTTGTCAGTTAATCGATGCACACAATGATGTACTGCTTCTACTTTGAAGGGGGTTGATAGGTCCCACAAAGTCCATGCCCCACTTCTCAAATGGCTCAAAGGTCACTTGAGGCTGCATGGGCATTTCATCCTTTGGAGTGGGTTTCCCCATCCTCTGACACCGATCACACTGGCTCGTGTATCTCCTCACATCCTGATGAAGAGTGGGCCAGTAGTAGCCTGCTTGCAATATCTTGAAGGTGGTTCTTTTTGCTGCAAAATGACCTCCACAAGGTCCGTTCTGACAGGTCAGGAGGATGTCAAAGACTTCCTCCTCCTTGACACATCTTCTCAAGATCTGATCTGGGCCAAGTTTGAAGAGATTGCCTCCAATCCAGGTGAAAGGGGCGCTTTTCCTTACTATCTTGCTCTTCTCTTTTGAGGATAGGTGTGGTGGGAACTATGCTGAAACCAAGTAGTTTGCTATATCAGCAAACCATGGAGAGAGTACTGATATGGCAAATAGGTGTTCATCAGGAATTTGGTCATCCACCATTCCTTCCTCATCTGCAGGCAAATTTACTCTAGACAAAAAGTCAGCAACAACATTCTCTTTACCAATCTTATCAATAATGGTCAAATCAAACTGCTGCAGTAAAAACAACCATCTAATAATGCGAGCATTTATATTTGGTTTGTTTATTAAATATCTAATTGCAGCATGATCAATGTGCACAAAGGTTTGATAGCCTGTGATATAATGTCTGAATTTGTTTAACGAATGCACGACATGTAGGAGTTCCTTCTCGGTCATTGTATAGTTTAACTCTTCCTTTGACAAGTTTTTGCTTATAAAATATATGGCATAAGGTAACTTTTCATCAATTTATCCTAAGGCTGCTCATATTGCTTTGTTTGAGGCATCTGTGTAAATGTGAAAAGGTAGGGCCCAGTTTGGGCCTCTGAGAATTGGGGCAGTCATTAGCTTGCTCTTCAAGGTATCTAGGGCTTCTTGATAGTTTTCCGACCATATGAACTCAACATCTTTCCCTAAGAGGCCACACAAAGGAGAGGCTATCTTGTTGAAGTCTTTAATGAATCTCCTGTAATATCCAGCTAAGCCTAGGAAACTTCTAACATCTCTCACCTTTTGAGGAGGTGGGACCCTTTGGATGATGGCAATTTTGTTGGGGTTCAACTGCAGTCCTTGTTGAGATATTGCATGACCTAGCACAGTCCCTTCAGTCATAAAAAATTCACATTTTTCCGAACTGAGGAATAGGTTCATCTCAATACACTTATCTAGAACTTTTCCTAGGTTAGATAAAGCTTCCTGAAAGTCAGAGCCATAAGGAGTAAAATCATCCATGTATGTGCATTATGAACCAGTTCAGAAAATATACTCAATACCGCTCTTTGGAAAGTGGTTGGAGCATTGCACAAACCAGAAGGAAGGACCCGGTATGCAAAGGTACCCCAAGGACAAGTGAAAGTGGTCTTATCTTGGTCTTCCGGGCTGATTTGAATCTGATTGTACTCGCTAAACCCATCTAGGAAAGAGAATTTTTTTTCCTTGCCAGACCATTTAACACTTGATCTATAAAAGGTAAAGGAAAGTGGTCCTTTTTAGTGGCTTTGTTCAATTCCCCATAGTCGACACAGATTCTCCACTTACCATTTTTCTTTGGCACTAGCACGAAAGGAGAGACCCATTCACTGTCAGAGATGGGATAGATGAATCCTGCATCAAGCAATTTCTGCGGTTCTTCCTTAACAATATCTTTAAGTGCTGGATTCATCCTCCTTTGAGGTTGCCTGACTAGTTTGCAATCTTCTTTGATGTATATACGATGAGTACATACTGAAGGGTGCACTCCCTTCATCTCCTTATAACTCCAGGCGAAGGCATCTAAATGTTTTCTCAATAGGCTACATAGCTCCTTCTCTTTGGAAGTAGATAGGGATGGATTGATTTTCAATGTTCTTTCTGGGCCGAACTCTATATTTTTGACATGGAGAGAAGTAGGGTCGGCTACACAGAGATCAGTTGAGGGGTTGTTTTGGGTTTCTCTTACTATGTCTTCTAATGGTGATATACTGGGAGGTGGATTCTGAATCAAGTTTTCAATCATATCATTCTCATCTTGTGGTTTTCCCCCCATGGCGAGTTCTAATGCACAAAGTGGTGTAGAATAAACTTCATCCTCATCTTCCTCCTCCAACCAGAGAGGTAGATCATGTTCTAGCAAGAGTTGAGCAAGAGGATATAGGGTTAATTGCTTGGACATGTGCCCATTCTTTATGGTCATGTTCCTAGCTCGGCAGCTGATGTAGGCATCGACTATAGCCATCCAAGGTCTTCCCAGGGTGAGAGGATACCCAGTGAGCTTTGCCTTTGGCTGGAGAACTAAGAAATCAGCAGGGTACTCCCAAGAATCAATGGAGACCATCACATCTTCCACAATCCCCTCAGGGGTCATTGTGGAGCGGTTTGCTAGTTGTAGCACTATTGTGGTCTTCCTCAAGGAGCCCTGGAGGTTAAGTTTGAGCATTGTGTCCTTTGTCATCACATTAATGGTAGCTCCCAGATCAATCAAGGTATGTGGGACCATTGTGCCATTGATGTGAACATCAACTACTGGGCTTCCAGGGTCCAGATATTTTGGACAAATTATTTGCCCCAATATCAGGTTGGACAGTTGTCCAATGACATTGATGGTTGGGGCATCTCTCTTGCACCTCCCTGGATGCCTAAAGCACTTCTCTTTGATCAACCTATTGTAGATAAGCACATCTTTTATGGCTTGGAGAAGTGATATCTTCACACAAGTGTTTCAATTCTCCCAGGAGTTCAGTCTCTTTTGGGGTAGGCTGCACTGTCATGGATAGTCTCTCAGGAAAGGGTGGATTTGCTTTAGGTTCGCTTTCCTCTTTATCTTCCTCAACCTCCCTGGGTGGAGGCTGGCAATCTAGGAGAACTTTCCCATATCACAAGTTAATTTCTTGAATCTCCATATCATAAGTTGGGCATGATAGTTCCCCACTATACACTTGCTGAGCCTGTTTGTTGTTTGGATTCGGATTTGGCTAGGTAGCCATTTGGGGTTGCCTTGGTGGAGCAAAAGGTAATGGTTGTGGTTGGGCAGGTGGTGGAGGCAGAAGAGTGGGAAGAGAGTTGTATTGGGGCCTCCACTCCTAATGAGGTGCATTCCCTGAGGTTGCGGCTAAGCATAGGATTGAAATGAATGGGTAGCTAGTTGGGCATGATATTGAGATGTGAAGGACCAAGGAGGAGACGTGGACCAGGAAGGATGAGCAGGGGGACCCCAAGAAGGTATGGAGGTGACTTGGTTGGGGTGGTAGTATGCTTGAGATGTCCCTTGCATCCCCTGCGGTTATGGTCTAGGTCCATGCGGCCTCCTTTGGTTTATGTAATAGATCTTTTCAGTGACTCCTTCGGTCCCTTGGTATACAACTTTAAAGTCCGAGCAAGGAACGACACTTGTCTGTAGAATGAGTTTCTTTGCAGACTGAACAAACCTCTATAGAGTTCAATGGGCATTCATTCCTAGGATGCCTCCTGGTGCATCTAGGGCAAAAAATGGCCAAAGCCCTCTCTGCTTCCTCTTGTTTTCTTTTGATATTTAAGGTATCCATTTGCATGGCAAGTGTCTGCAGCATCTCACTCTTGAAGTTTTCCAGCATGCTTTCAATTTCCCCTTTAATGGATGAATTGGAAGAAGAGGTACTGGCTATGGGTTGACTCCCCCTACCTTTCTTTCTGGCTGCTCTAGAATGGTTTCTAAAAACAGTCTTTATGTCCTCATAGAATAGTTGGTAGAAGTCTCCCCCGGCCAGTAGATGGAGGGTGTCTAAAAGGTCTTCCCGAATTCCCCTGAGTAAGACCAACTTTAGAGACTCAGGGTCAAGTGTACACCCGACCCTTTTGTAATTGAGTTGGAACCTCTTTTCGTAGTCTTCCAAGGACTCAATAACTTCCCATGGTCATTCGGAAGATTTCTTTTTTTAGTATCTTTTGACCTACAATAGTCTCGATACTCGTTGTTAAAGGCCTACTGCATCTGAGCCCAAGTTGTGATGCTATTTCCAGGTAATCCCATGAACCAGCGCAGTGTTGCATCCTTGAAAGTAGAAGGGAACAGTTTCAACTTTTGCTCGTCTTCTGCATAGTCAGAAGTTCGACAGATGACCACAAACTCGAACAAGAAGGTGTCGGGATCTTCTGTAGTCAAACCATGGAAATGAGGTGGGGCTGAAGGGCTTATATTCTTCATTTTGGTGTCTCCATTGGTCTCCCGAATGGGAAAGGTACCCTCTATTCTCTCTCCATTCCCCCTAGCATTTCTGTTTTCAGCCATTGGCTCCAGGGGAATGTTTTTTTCTTCTTCTTCCCCTATAGGTTCTTCAAATATGTCTGGATGTTCACCTAAGCGTTCTTCTTGATCGCAACCATTGAAGAAGAGAGAAAGTTGGCTGTGTGAAGTAGTGGGGGTGTTGGGCAGAAATTTCCTGAGTTATCTCTATTCCTACGAGGCATGAAAGGAAATCTTTTTGGTTGGTTTTTTCTTTTTCCCCACACTGATAGTACCTACAGAAACTGAGATTGTGACTAAACAAAACAAATTGCAACTAGCTGAAAGAAACTTGTTGAATGGAAATTTGCAGAATTGAAAAGGAAAGCAAGGAAATGCAGAACTTAAAGAAAGGAAATGACTAGTCTACTTTTGCCGAAATGGAATTTGCAGAATTGGAAGGGAAAGCAAGGAAATGCAAAACTGAAAGAAAAAATGACTAATCTACTTTTGCTGAAATAAACTATTAGCAGAATGTTGTATGAAGAAATAGAAGAAAGCAGTAATCACAGAATACTTTGACGCTTCCCCGGCGACGACGCCAAAAAGTGGTGAGCACCAGTATTGCAGCAAGAATGCTGCAACTCCTGGGCTACCAACTTTACTTTTATCAACCCGGTAGTTCATAACAAACTTGGAAGCATCAGTGTTGTATGTACAAGTACTAGTTCTCACTGCAGGTTGTCACTTGGTTAGCCGACGCGAGATCACTAGGAGCTCAAGCTAGCTTCTATAGATTTCAGAAGAAACTCTATGTGTGATGAAAGAAGAAAGATTGCTGTACAGAAGCTATTCTAATTGCAGAAAGGAAAAACACTGTAATGTAAAGCAAAACCTAGTAAACCCTAATTAACAAGCTAATTCTACTTTTGCCAAAAACACTATGAAAACCATGAAAGAAATGCCATTACCTACTCAAGAAAGTAAACAACATCTAACCATGCTATTTCTGGAAGTAAATAAGCAAAAAACATATTTTTGGATTTTTATGTGTGTTTTATGTGAATTTGATATCCATCTAATTTATTGTTTGTGAGTGTGGCAGCGAACAGGTGGCGTTAAAGGGTGGTTGTGGAGCTCGGGAGGATGTAAGATGGTGTGGATGGATCCTAGGAGGTCTTAGGTGGCCTTCTGGAGGCTTTTCCTACACTCGGCCTTCAAAAGAAAGCCTACAAGAAAAACTACAGGAGGACACAGGAAAACTATAGGAGAAAAACAGGGAAACTACAGGAGGCCTACAGGAGGAGGCCAAGACCAATTTCCGCTATTTTGAGGGTGTGAGAGTGGGTGGAAAAGGTGGATGAAGGTTGGAATGAGGTGTCAGGGTGCCTAAGGTCTACCATAAATCACTAGGAGAGAGAAAGATGATTGGGTTTGCTCAAAGAGAGAGGAAGAAGTTCTATGAAAAAAATGAAGGAAACTAGGGCAGAATTGAGGTGAGGTTTAAAAGACCTGTAGGACATGGATCTGATGGAGGATGTAATTGCTGATAAGCTGGCCTATTGCTGGAGGAGATTTGTTGCAAAGGAACTGACAGTCAACCAAGAAAATTGTTGGGTTGTGTTATATTCTTTCCACATAGTTAATAGGGGGTTTGATGGGTACCCGTAACCCCACTTTATGGGGTCTGGGGCAGTGCCTTGGAAAATTTTGGTTTTGGACCCTATGTTAAGTTGGGCGGACCCACCTATGGTTTTGTGCATGATTTTCGCACATGTTTTTTGGACGCGATGGTTTTCGGTCCATGTTTGGACGTGATGGTTTTCGGTCGATGGTATTGGAATGCTTCGGCATGTATAAATATGTATGTAATCATTGAAAGGAACAATGAAAAATCAGCTGGTAGTCCCGTTTGGGATCCAGTGGGAAATCCTGTGTATATGTGTTTTAGGTATGTTCCTCTCGCATTTTTATTTCATGTGATTTAGAATTCGTAGCAGGTAATTTCTGTACGGGGTTAAAACCTACATTTGGTATCAGAGCTGTTTTGGCTTCAAGGGGACGCCTTTGTTGCTGAGGGGTTTCGCTCGGGCCTGTGGCAGACCCTGTTCAGTGGGAGATCTGCGAGATCGATTCTGCTGGTGAAAGAAGATGGCGAGCAGCGGAAAGATAGAGATTGAGAAGTTCAATGGTCAGAGTTTTGAGTTGTGGAAACTCAAGATGGAGGATCTGTTGGTGGATAAAGATCAGTGGATCGTGGTAGATCCGGTACTAAACCAACGGGAGTGACCGATGAAGAATGGAAGAAGTTGGATCGGAAGGCAAAGAGCACAATACGATTGTGTGCCTCAGATTCAGATTGCTGAAATGT
>APFE030345881.1:0-11135 GCA_000404065.3 Pinus taeda
GAAATAGAAATAAACCAGCTAGGGCGATGGTAGCTTATCTCGGAGAAGAGATGTGTGGCTACATGCCTCTGAACTGTGTTACAATGAGGCTCGAAGGCCTATTTATTGTTGAGAACAATGGAAAAACCCTTCACATTCCAAAACCTAACCCTGGAAGATGAAACGCCAAATTGTGGGCCCTGTTTTTGGGTAAGTTGGTACATCAACTTCCCGGGGTCGCGAATTGGTCGTCTTATCTCCGTTTGATGTGCATGATAGCCCGTTGGAAAGATCTCTCCAAGGACTACGATGGAAAAGATGATTTTTAGACAGAAAAATTGTTGGGCCTCAAAACGGCTCCGGAAGTTTAGGACCCGAAAAACTGCTAAAAATAGTAAACTGTGCTATAATTAAGGAAACTGAAAGAACTGAAAGAAGCACTAGAGGGAACGTCATTTAGGGCCTCAAAACGGCTTTGGAAGTTTAGGACCTGAAAAACTGTTAAAAACAGTAAACTGTGCTATAATTAAGGAAACTGAAAGAATGAAAGAAGCACTAGAGGGGATCCAAGTGGAATTAGCAAGTGGCCACCAATATCCACCTGGATCAACAAGTTCCCAAAATGAACACAAAACAAACACTTCTTGAGATTGAGCATGATCTAGCATCTTCGACAAGTATCCAGCATCAGGTGAAAACTTGCTACATGGAATTTAACTAGCCCAAACATAGTCCAGTCATCAAAATATACTTCCAGGAACTTATGAATAAATTCCTTGAACGCGACAACAACTATGTGCGAAGATCGTAGGTGCATTCTTCAACCCAAATGGAATCACAGTGTACTAAAAGAAACCCCATTTAGTCGTGAAGGTTGTCTTGCTCCTATCCTTCGGCACAATTTTGATCTGGTGGTACCCAGAGAACCCATCAATGAAGGAATATGCTTCCTGGCCACCTACATTGTCCAACACTTCATCAGTGAATGGAGTCGAGAAAAGATCATGTACACAAGCGTCATTCAGCTTCCTGAGATCCATTCATATCCTTATTTCATCCTTCTGCTTCTTTTCCTGTACCACCACTGGACTTACCCAGTAAGATTCTTCCACAGGCTCAATGATGCCTACCACAAGCATCTTGTCTAGCTCTAAGCAAACCTTCTCCTTATATTTCGGATTGAGATGGTAAGGCCTTTGCTTAACTAGCTTTGCGTCAGGCTTTAACATGATCTTCATCATTCCTAGGTCCCCGATTATCCCTTTTAGATTCGTAAACTTGGTAGGGAATAAATCTTGGTATTCGTGGAGAAATTCAGTGACCTTATCCACAGTTGCATCGTCCCAGTAATCTCCAATATTCATGAATTTGGGTTCTGCTTCTATACCAATGTTTATTTGCTTTGTTTTCAATGGTGCAGTTATATTAGGGTTCTCAATCTATGGTCCTTGAACCTTGCAGTGACCTTCTGTTTGTGGAATGTTAATTTTCCATGGATCCTCGTCCTCTTCTTTGGCATTTACGTTATAACATTCTAGCACATGACTCAACTAAGTAGCCCATTCAGGATGAATCAAGTCTAAAGGATCCTGCAATATCCTAAATATTGTTGCTTTCACCTCTTGTAGCGCTTCATCAATACAGTGAAACCTGTCCTCAAAACTGAATGTCATCATGAACCCTTCGCACAGGACATCCCATTCACCTGTCCCATGACAGAGCTTAGTGTCTATATACTAGTTCATCAAGACAATATCCAAGTTGTGACAGAACAAGTGCACCCATTTAGGTTGGGGCTTTTCTCCATAAGCCTGCGTCCATTTGGCCAAATGTGCACGCAGATCATCCTACCCATCATACTTGTCTGTCATTTGCATTTTAGGCTTCCCAAATCATGTTCTTATCATCCTTCTACATTTGTGCCAACCATCAAAGCTTCCTTTATGCATACCCCACCATCTTGTACTTGAACATTAGCCATACTACATGCGGCTCACCCGGTGTGGTTCCAGCGCATCTATTGATGAGCTCTTGTAACCCTTTCACAGCCTTACTATCACGTAGTAACTTCATACAGGCCTCTAGCTGCCCCATAGAGTATGCATAAAGGAAGCTTTGATGGTTGGCGCAAATGTAGGAGGATGATGAGAACATTATCCAGGAAATTATCCAAATGTAAATATAATGTTCAAGTACGTGAAGACCATTGCAGTGCAGGTCTCCCCATTCATTCCCAAGTTTGTTTTGGTAGGAAGTTCGCATCTAACCCGAGGTCCAAAATAACCTAATCCATTTCATACTCTCCTATATATGCGATTAATCTCATCTCCCATCCCTTCCTTGTTTTATGCTTACCAATCTTTCATACTACATGTGGCTCACTCGGTGTGGTTCCAGCGCATCTATTGATGAGCTCTTGTAACCCTTTCACAGCCTTACTATCACGTAGTAACCTCATACAGGTCTCCAGGAAAGTTGTGAGCATAGAGGGGTTCATCTCTTGCTTAGGCTTATCCTTACCTCCTAAGGTGGAGGCCTCAGTGAAGCTCTTCTTAGCTTCCATGAAGGTTTCACGTTCGTGCTCCAAATCGAACTCAGCCTCCTTCGTCAGAGCTTTGCGAATGCATGTACTATCATCTAGTTGTCTCCCCTTGTCATCTCCTATCCTGATTCCACTTTTGAAAATTATATTTACATTTGGATCCTCTTCGTGCTTCTCAAACCTCATTATCTATAGGTTTTGAGTCGGTGAAGGTGGTAGCGCCCCTTTGTCACATATCCTGGCTATCAACGTAGGACAATCTTCTGTTTCATGATCAAACAACATGAAATTCTTGCATGACAAACATGTTGGATTAGCACAATCATAGGCATAGTGTCCTGGTCCTCCATAATTGTCAGAAATAAATTGTCCTCGACCTCTGCCAGGTCCTCCTCCACCTCAGCCTCATCTGCACCCCCGAAATACTATCTATACCATCCCTACACTCTTGTCAAGGGGCTTGTTAGCCTTGTTGGCATTTGGCCCAAAAATGAATCCAAATATGCTCTTTAAGCCTTCAAAATATAGCAAAATCCTACCAAAGATGAAAACTAGAGCGGGAGAAGAGCCCTTGGAAGTGCAGAAAAGCACTATCGGGAGGCTAAAACACATAAAAATAGTGAAAAAACCATGTATCAGACGCATACACAGTCAAACGCACAACAGTCATCAGGTCTGGCCGATCAACGGTCCAGATCTATTCAGCAAATCACAATCAGCCAAACACAAAGGAGGACTTACGGTTGGGCGGGAGACATCCCCAATAAACGATCTCCAATGATTGGATCGGCAGATCGAAATCAGCGGAGGCAAGCTAGTGGTGTAAGGAAAGACCGGGGATTACAAGGAGCGCTAACCATGGCCTGGGGCATCACCAATATGCGATCGTGATCAATTGCATCGGTGGATCGCAATCGGAGAAACACCATGGGGCAGGGCCTATGCACATGTATATGCGCGACCTGATGAACCAGACCCGAAGGTATTATAAGTATTATTTCATAAGATTTCAGGTCCGTAGGAAGGCCATTTTCAATGCATTTTCACAGTTTGACGTATTTCAAATAAATACAAAGGGAACCTTGGAGCAACGTCGATGCGATAAGACCTAGACCTGAAAGGGTTCAGGAATGAAAATATATAATATTTTCAATTCCACCAAAGCTAATTTTTCATGTATTTCTAGTGTTTTTTACGTATTTCAAAATACAAAGGGAAGATTGTAACAAGCCATGTGTGAGATGCGATAGTGACCTAGAGGGTGGACCTGATAGAGGAATAGGCCATGTTTAAGGACTTTTTAAGTCTAAAATGAACAGAGATGGGTGGGATTTCTCATTGTTGTAGCATTTTCTATGTAAAACAGAAAACAGACATGGCTATCATATGAAAGGGGCCATTGCAGGGATTTTAGAAGCCCGATAGCCATTCCATTGCAGGTATAGGTGGCCAACCATCCTTAGAGGTGTTATGCAATAATATCTACAAGCTAGAAGAAGAATTTGGCTGGGAGACAACTGCTGGCGGACAGAGGCCAGAAAGGGAAAAAGCCCAGCATGATGCACCCGAATCAACCCAAAGAGATCATGGAGCCACAACACGACACAGCCAAAACAAACAGAATGATCATGGAGCATCGCTTGCACCAGCGGGCTCCCAGACAGCACAACAAGTTACCAAAAATCGGTTACCCTGTTGTCAAAAGAAGGCCTCTGAACCCATGCTTGCTGGTGGGCTACAGTATTGTAGCAATAATGCTGCAACTCCTGGGACTCCCTTCTTTACTTTTATCAACCCAGTAGTTCATAACAAACTTGGAAGCGACAGTGTTGTATGCACAAGTACTAGCTCTTGCCGCAGCTGTCACTTGGTCAGTTGGCACAAGTCTGCTAGGAGCTTAACCCAACTTCTATGAGCTCTTAAAAGAAACTTTTTAATTGATGGATGACAGTTAACTCGAAGGAAGCTAATCTATTTGTGAAAAGAGATTGAAAAACTAAAGGAAAGCGCAAACCCTAGCAAACCCTAATTCTACCAGCTAGTCGTACTGATGCAAAGAAGAGAATGCAAACTACTAAAAGAGATGTCATTACTTCTATGAAGGTAAAATACATGTGTCTAGACTACCTCTATCTAAAGAAAACATATTTTTTGTATTTTTGATTAAGTCGTCAGTTTCATCATGCATATGCTTTCACTGTTCTTGACTGTGCAGGGGTGGATCAAGGAGGAGAAATGCTTGAAAGAGGTTGGGAAGGTTCAGAGAGGGTCTAAGGAGTCCCTAACACCCTTCTAGAGAGTTTCACAAAGTTTGGCTATCGAGAAACCTCATTTGTGAGCTTCTACAAGAAGTCTGCAGGGGTTCTACAAGATGTTCAGGAATTTCTACAGGAAGTTCAGAAATTTCTACAGGATTTTTAAAAATGAGATTTTGGAGGATGGGTGAGTGAGGGAAGATGCATGAATGGATACGGAGGTAGGATAGGGGTCTGAAGTGGCCCAAGGACTGGTGGATGGAGTGGTGGAAAGCTGGAGATGGCTAAATTGGCTCAAAGAAGGTTGAAGTAATGGTTGCACAAAAAGGGTAGGGTTACGTGGGCAATAAGATAGATGTGAGACGAGGAACCTAGCTAGGAGATGGAATAGATGGATCTGATGAAGCTTAGGTGGATGGAAGAGTGGTAGAGATGCTCTGCACTGTGTACATTCAACTGAATCAACAAAGTCTTGCAAGTAATCAAAGTCCTAGCTAATCTAATCTAGCTAACAATAAAGTGAACGAACAACAGCTTTATTTAAAGGAGAACCATATATATCAACTATGCAATGAGACATTTCATAAATCTGAACACATAACCAACTTCTGCAAATGAAAACAACACACTAATGATTGCATGGCAAAGCAAACTAGTGTTTTTGTTTGGGACAACACGGTTACTTCAATCCCAGCCCCTGATCCAATGAGGCAGGGGTGAAACCAAGAGTGTTTGTTGACCCTTTTCTAGAGATTTTTTTCTCTTATTATCCTACCAATCTATTCTAAATATCTGAAGCAATTATATTCATAAACAGTGACCTAGTTAATCAACACAACTTAATCTGCCTAACAGAAATACGTTTGCAAATGCATAAAAAGGAAAACAACGATGCATAAAAGAAAGATAACAATACATAAAGGAGTCCCTAGGCTCTCAGCTTGGGCCCAACCCTAAGAGCTATGGCTCCTATAGAAAAATCTGAGTTGATATAAAATAGGACTGCTTGTCATTATCAAAAAAATAGTCATCAGTCAAAAGTTATGCCAAAATGGCTACAAGAGAACAAGCTGAAGGTGATAGCACTGTAGTGCAAAAAATGCAATGGTTTCAAAAGTCCCTTATGAAGGCTGAGGCCTTATCATTTATACACCATGAGACCCTAGCAGGCCTCCTAAATCTAGGGGACTTCTGTCCAAACTATTAGTAGACAGTCCCTTTTCCAAAATCTGCTTGGTTCCCTTCAAGATCTGTTTTTGGTGGCCTTTGAGCTCAGAGTTTGGGGGTGTAGATCCTAAGGAAGGGCTATTTAATTTCATAGACAACCCCCCTACGAATCCTCACCTCAAGCTTGGTTGTCATCTAGTCCATGATTGTTCGGTTTTGCCCCAACATGTGTCAAAAAAACCTAAAATAAGCACGTGTTAACCACCTAGGAAGAGTGGCCACCATTATTCGTACAAATGACATAAACATGCTAAAAAATAATGCATAAGCTATGAAAAATGGAGGATTGAACAAGGACTGAACAAGGATAATTAGGCAAAATGAGCCCAATAAGTTACCCAATCTGGGGCTCATCATCACCCCCCTGCTAAAAGGGTTGCTCATCCTCGAGCAACTAGTCCAGCTCCTTGTCCTTAATTGCTTTGATCGCCTCCCTCACATCCCAGGCTTCTAAAGTAGTATCCTCTTCACTGTCATGGAATCAGGCCTTCCTTTCCACCTATGATGACTTGGCTTCTCTTTCCTCCATCTGTTCAATCTCTTTCAGCCTAGCCAAAGTTTCCTGTAGAGCAGCCTAGGCATCCTGTAGAGAGGCCTCTGAGTTCAATTTCTCCATCCTTTCCTTCCATGTGGATGTATTCAGGCTTCCCCACTCATAAGTGATGGATGCCTTGGAGGGGGACCTCTCCTTTGGTGTGGTAGGGGTGTCTACAATTGTGATTGGCTCTTTTGATGGAGGTTGGGGTCTGCCGGTCTTAATCCTCACACTCCTCCTTGCCTTAAAATACACGAGTCTCCCTCTTTCGCTTTTTCTTCTGCTTGGGATATGTGCTTAGGGTGGTCAGTACAACTACTACCTCCTTAGCTAGAATCTCGTTCAATTTCTCCTTCTGCTGCCCTTTTCCCAGACTTCCTGTAGAAAGGCCTGTAGTGGCCGTTTTCTGGCTTCCTGGAGAAGCAATTTTTGGACTTCCTGTAGAAATGGCCTTCTGGCTTCCTGTAGAACCAGTTGGCACTATTTTAGCCTGCTTGGTTGAGGGTACTTTTTCCTTTAGCTTGGTTGTGGCTGCCTTAGTTGTGCCTTCACTTGCTTGGACTTTCTTAGTCCTTTCTGCCCTGCTTTGCAGTCTTTTCTCCCTGGGTGTTTGTGACATTTTACCACCCACTTTTTTGGCCTCAGCAGCTTGGCCTTTTTCTCATGTCTCTTTTTGTTCTTTCTTTGGTGGTTTGCCCAGGGTTTCTTGACCTTTAGCTTTATTTTCTACCTCAGTGTGCTCCTTCTCCTCGCTGTTAGAGGAAGTGAGCTCCTTGACCAAAATTCGAATGTCATCATCCTTAGACATATTTCAAAAAATTTCCCAAGAGAGAGGGATAGTGTAGGTATGGAGTGCATCCTCCACGAGGAGCTTGATAAGCCCATGATGGGCCAGCTGGTCTGGTGTCCCTTCCCTCAACTTTGTGGCACACTCAATCAAGGATTGCAGGAGGAAGTAGGGAATGCTCAATTTTTGTTCTGTGGGCAGATCCATTTGGTGCCTCATTTCAGTTAGAAAACGGAAATGATAACCATATACGATGTTGAATCGCCCCTCACAAGTAATATACTTCATAATTTGGAGGCTAACTTCGCTCCAAAATGGCTGTAGGTTGGTTCTTCGGACCCCATTCTTATCCTCTGAAAATTGTTCCTCTGGCAAGAAGAACTCCTTTTTATCCTTTTGACCCAATTTTCTCCCCTCCTTATCCTAGGGTACCCCCATTGGTAGATCAGTGACTCTGCTAATGAGCTGTGGGGTGAGTCTTATGGTCAATCCTCTGAAGTTGACAATGGCTAGTGTCTTTGATTTTGGCTTCAGGGACCTTAGGAATTCCTCTGTGATTTCATCATCGTGACCTTGAAGTTTGTCACAGAATGTCATCCAGTGTGCACGGGAAAATAAGTCTACCACCTCAGGGGTTTCTCGTAGTTTCTTGGAGTCTGAGGGTTCCTTTCAAATAAACCCTCCTGGCATGGTGACAAAGACTCTGTTTTTTCTTTCGCTTTGAGCAGAAAGGGAATTCTAGGTGTGTTTCCTTCTCAAAGCGTCAAAAACAGTATCTGGAGGTCTCTTCGTATCAATTCCTCTGTTTTGAAACTTGACTTCTCATGTACAGAAGGACGACTTGGGATTTCTCTAAACAGAGTGCAGAGCTATGTTTCCAACATACACACAATCATATAAATTCATAGTTTTTCCACTAATTAGCCTTGACAGTGTCTCACTTCTCTACAAGAGGAATTTAACTCAAGACTCGTGGATAAAATCTTGGACGCAAACCACGAAGAAAATTTCATGCAACGATAAGTAAACTGCTTTTGGATTCACAGACACACTTGCTTTTAAATTTTTTCTCTACCCTAGCACGTCGAATTCACCACCTTTTGAACTATTTTGCATGGGAATGGTATGTTTGGGCCTACCTCTCTAAGAATTGCCACCCTCAACGTGAACAATCCAAGCTTCTTCGTAATGCCGAGCTTCCTATAGCGCACCTTCCTGTAGAAATCTTTCCTAGCTTCTGGAGGATGTTATGATGGTTCTGGATGAGTCTAAGCTATGAAAGGATGTTGGAATAGACTGAGAATCTTGAGCTAACAACTTGCAGAGGAGGAGGACGCGTACTCGGCTGCAAAAACGGTTTTAAGTGCGAATGACAGCAGTTTACCATGAGTTAATCGACCAGCCAATTTGAATTGTTGTGGAATTCATGGCGCGGGGGTGAGTTGTCCAAGCCGATCCATTGGTCGACGTCATAGCCATCATTCCTCAGCGTGTCTCTGACCGCCGAATCCTTCCCTCTGCATTCACCGCCGCCATTTCTGTCACACTACCAATTCTCCCCAACTGGACACTTCCCACGTGTCAACTGCCCGTCTTTTTGGCATAACCAAGCCCATTCGGATCCTACGAGGCCATTTGACTGGCTGTGGGTGGCCAGTTGAATGGCCACCAAACTTGTTCAATCCGCCCATCCTCACAGTCATGCAAATTTTAGAGTATAGTTCATGCAATTTGACGAATAAGGATAGGCACTTACCTGTGCGGCCGTGGATGTTTTTTTCAAGCTTCGGGACGAGGAATGCTTGATTTTCTTGCTGCTGCTTCATGCACGGATGCTGGAGCTCCTCTTCCATTGGCTGATGCCAGATACAATACCTCGAGACCCGACTCTCTGGTGGTGAATGCTGCATGCACTGGCTTCGTTTGAAGTGAGCTGCTGATGTCTCCATGGTATGTGCTCCAGCCAGATCAACTGCTATAGGATTCCTGTAGGACATCCTGTAGCCATTTTTCCTCCTAGGGTGCATGCTGAAACAAACACAATTGTGTTCATGGATGAAGGGTCTTGATGGATCCTTGACAGGTAAAGTGTGCGAGCCTCTGCATGCTTTATTTTTCACTTAAAAAACAAATTTTTATCTGAGAAAATAGGGTTCTGCTATGACTGTGCAGGTATATTCAACCAGATGGTGGCAGTGGTGGTGAAAGGAGATGAAAAAAGTGGAGGATGGAAGAAAAGAGTGGTTGCATGCCTCCTAAATAGACTTCAAGCTTCAGATCCCTCTCCATAATTGATTCTGGCCTACCCAAAGGCTCTACAGGATGTTTCCTGTAGAAATGCAGAACTTCCTATATAAAGTCCTGTAGCTTCCTGTAGAAGGTTGAACCACAACCAGATTGTGTCTGAACCCTGAAAAAATGAGTGTTCATGGAGGGAGTGTATGTGAGGATGCCTGGTAACTTGGTAGGGACCCCTGTCCTTGTGTTGGGAGGCCTCCTTTCTGCATTGTGTTCCTGCAACCTGCAACAATTTCCAGGGATTAAACTTGTTTTTTTCTCTGTTTCTTCCTTCTTTTTCTTTTTCTTTTTTTATTTTTCTTTTTCTTTTTTTTTCTTTTTTTTTAAAAGATAGTAGGGGCACCTTAATGAGGTTTTCACCCCTACTATCTTCCTTGGGCACCTTAGAGAGGTTTTCGCCCAAGGGTCTTTTTATTCAAATTCTTTTTTCAGAGAGACAGCAGGGGTGCCTCAATGAGGTTTTCACCCCTACCATCTGCCTTGGGTGCCTCATAGAGGTTTTCACCCAAGGATATTTTTTATTGTATTTTTTTTCTTTTTTTTTGATATGATGATGCTCAGGGCATGGCCAGAATAGAGGTCGAACCCTTCTCTATTACCAGCACTGATTTTTCCACAATTTCGATGAACTCTTGTCTCGAAAGAGGTTTCCTGTAAATCTTTAGTCGATGCCCATTGATGAGCAGGCTATCATGATCCGTTTTTACCTTGAAGTGTCTTCCCATTAGGTAGGGTCGCCATTTCTTAAGTGCATGGAGTATTGCCAACATTTCTTTCTCATAAATAGCTTTGCTTAAAAACTTTCCCTTGATCGGACGACTTTCAAAAGCAATGGGTCTTTCATCTTGCATTAGAACAACACCAATTCCATTTCCTGAAGCATCACATTCCACAATAAAGGTTTTTGTGAAGTCCGGTGTAGCTAAGACCGGTGCTTGGCACATTGCCTCTTTAAGATGTTCAAAGGCCTTTGTTGCTTCCGGGGTCCATGAAAATGCATCTTTCTTCAATAATGTTGTTAGAGGTGTTGCTATTCTCCCATAATTCTTAACAAACTTGTGATAATACCTTGTCAACCCAAAATCCTCGCAGATGCTTTATGGATGTGGGAATTTGCCATTCCTTAATGGCTTTAATTTTGCTAGGGTCTACCTTAACTCCTTCATGAGATACAATATGACCCAGATATTCCACCTCTTGTACTCCAAAGAAACATTTGGATCTTTTTGCATATAATTTTTTCTCCTCTAATAGTTGTAGCACCCTGTCAACATGATCCTTCCAAGACTTGCTATAGATTAGTATATCATCAAAAAATACTAACACAAATTTTCTAAAGAAGGGTTTGAAAATGGAATTCATCAATTGAAATGTTGAAGGTGCATTGGTAAGGCCAAAAGGCATGACCAAAAATTCATAATGACCCTCATGAGTTCTAAATGCTGTTTTCGGAATGTCTTCAATTTTCATTCTGATTTGATGATATCCTGAACGAAGATCCAACTTGGTGAA
>APFE030345881.1:23903-71832 GCA_000404065.3 Pinus taeda
GTGCTATACCACACTTCTTACATAATTATTCAAATTCCTTGCTGCAGAATTCTCCACCATTATCTGTCCTCAACACCTTTATCTTCTTCTCTGTCTGATTTTCCACCAGAGCCTAAATTCTTTAAACCTGTCAAAGACTTCAGATTTCTTCTTAAGGAAATATATCCATGTATTCCTTGAGAAGTCATCTATAAATGATACATAGTACACAGACTTACCCAGTGATGGAACTTTCACAGGTCCAAACCCATCACTGTGCACAAGCTCTAATATTTGTTTCGTCCTCTTACCACCAGAGGGGAAACTCACCCGATTCTGCTTCCCATATACACAATTTTCACAGAAATCAAAATCCAGAGAGCTATTACTCATACCTTCTACCATACCTTTACCATGAAGTATTCGAAGGCCCTTCTCTCCAATCTGTCCAAGCCTTTGATGCCACAACATGGTCTTCTCTCTAGAGACCACTAGATTTTCTGCTCCATTTTCAGGAACCATAGAACTATTGCACCCGTCAACAACAATGTTACCTTGCAGCTTGTACAGAGTTCCAATCCGAACTCCTCGCATCAATACCAGTGCTCCTCGAACCATCTTGTAGGTATCCTTCTCGAACAATGTCTTTACACCTGCATCATCCAACTTGCTTACAGAAATCAGATTTTTGGCCAATGCAGAAATATGCAGAACACCTGGAAGGGTTCTAACCCTTCCACCTTGCAACTTCCACTTTACTTTTCCGCGACCAATGATTCTAGCCTTCCTAACATCCCCTAAGAAGACATCACCAACATCATATTTATCATACTCGCAGAACCACTCTCTATGGGGAGTGAAGTGAAAGGATGCACCTGAGTCAATCAACCATGCCTCATGATCTACATGTGTACTTGAAGAAGCCAAGTACACATCCCCACCTTCATCTGAGGTGGTTTTGCCTCTGCAGAAGGAGCATCATCAGATCCTTTTCCTTTATCAGGAGCTTTAGATTTACACTCCCTTCTGAAGTTCCCTTCCTTTCCGCATTTCCAGCACACCACCTTTGTAGGTTTTCCTGGAGATTTAGATCTCCCTCTAGATTTAGATCTCCCACTCGATGACTTATTTTCGTTTCTGTTCTGGGACCGTCCTCGTACAGACAAGGCATCACCATTCTGTTTGTCCATATTTTTCCATCTCATCTCCTCCGTAAGCAAGGCTGAGACTATTTCATCAAATTGCAAAGCAGTTGCATTGCTACCTATTGCAATAACCAGACTATCCCAAGAATCTGGTAGAGAACACAACAATTGATGCACTTATCTTCATCTAAAATTTTAATATCAACAAATGATAACTGACTTACCACAATATTAAACGCATTCAGACGCTCTATCACCGAGTCTCCATCTTTCATCCTCAGGTTATACAGCTTTTTCCACAAGAACAGTTTATTCACCAGAGACTTAGATTGGTACAAAGTCCCTAACTTGTCCCACAAAGCCTTCGCTGTAGCTTCCCCTCATACATTCAGCAATACTGAATCTGAGAAACACAATCATATTATGATCTTTGCCTTCTGATCCAACTTCTTCCATTCTTCATCGGTCACTCCCGTTGGTTTAGTACGCGGATCTACTGCGATACACTGATCTTTATCCACCAACAGATCCTCCATCATGAGTTTCCACAACTCAAAACTATGACCATTGATGTTCTCAATCTCTATCTTTCCGCTGCTTGCCATCTTCTTTCACCACCAGAATCGATCTCGCAGATCTCCCACTGAACAAGGTCTACCACAGGCCCGAGCGAAACCTCTCAGCAACAAAGGTGTCCCCTTGAAGCCAAAACAACTCTGATACCAAATGTAGGTTTTAACCCCGTACAGAAATTACCTGCATACGAATTCTAAATCACAGGAAAAATAAAAATGCGAGAGCATAACACATAAAACACATATACACAGAGATTTCCACTGGATCCCAAAACCGAGACTACCAGCTTGATTTTTCATTATTTTCCTTTCAATGTTACAATACATATTTATACATGCCGAAGCATCCAATACCATGGACCGAAAACCATCGCGTCCAAAACCATGGACCGAAAAACCATAGGTAGGTTCGCCCAACCTAATAGGTAGGTTCGCCCAACGTAGGTTAGTCGTGGAAAGAATATAACACAACCCAACACTTTTCTGGAGCTTTTTTTCTCTTATTATCCTACCAATCTATTCTAAACCTCTGAAGCAATTCTATTCATAAACAATGACCTAGTTAATCAACACAACTTAATCTACCTAACAGAAATACGTTTGCAAATGCATAAAAAGGAAAACAATGATGCATAAAGGAAAGATAACAGTAGATAAAGGAGGCCCTAGGCTCTCAGTTTGGGCCCAACCCTGAGAGCTACGGCTCCTATAGAAAACTCAGAGTTGATATAAAATAGGACTACTTATCATTATCAAAAAAATAGTCATAAGTCAAAAGTTATGCCAAAATGGCTACAAGAGAACAAGCTGAAGGTGACAGCACTGTAGTGCAAAAAATGCAATGGTTTCAAAAGTCCCTTACGAAGGCTGAGGCCTTATCATTTATACACCACGAGGACCCTAGCAGGCCTCCTAAATATAGGGGACTTGGCTGTCCAAACTGTTAGTAGACAGTCCCTTTTCCAAAATTTGCTTGGCTGCCTTCAAGATCCATTTTTGGTGGCCTTTGAGCTCGGAGTTTGTGGGTGGAGATCCTTAGGAAGGGCTATTTAATGTCATAGACAACCCCCCTACGAATCGTCACCTCAAGCTTGGCTATCATCTAGTCCATGCTTGCTCGGTTTTGCCCCAACATGTGTCAAAAAACCTGAAATAAGCACGTGTTAGCCACCTAGGAAGAGTGACCATCCTTATTCATACAAATGACATAAACATACTAAAAAATAATGCATAAGCTATGAAGAATGGAGGATTGAACAAGGACTGAACAAGGATAATTATGCAAAATGAGCCCAATAAGTTACCCAATTTGGGGCTCATCACTTGCCTAGTCAAGGCATCAAACAGTTAAAAAGACAGAGAGATAGATTAACACCTCTCAAACCTCAAAAGGCTCAAGAGCATTGTAAAAAGGCCTATAAATATTTGTAAGTTCAGAGTAACAGCAGTTCAACTTCTAGAGACTGTAAAGACTTTGCTACTAGAGCTTCTCATCTTCATTCTAGCAATATAAGCTTCTTTTGTTGTTATATGTTCAATTTCCGTTTTCGCTTATGTTCTAAGCTTGCACTTGAACAGATTGTTCATGTTTCTTCTATGTCTAATGCCAGATAAGTGTCATCTTATCTCTGTGTTGATAAATTAGATTTGCAATATTCTTTTATGTCTTGTAGCTAGCCATTCCTATGTGTTTATATATGCATCTGTCGGTACAGTCGATATTCTCCATCTATCTATTGAATCTACAAACTATTGAGCATTAGTGGCCTAAAGCCTTGTAAAGCTGAGGGTGTTCATTCATGTCTTGAGTAAAAACAAAGTTGAAACGATTATCTAGCTTGATCTAAACCATCATCCATTCCAATAGTTCAAAGAACAATATTGAAGATTATATGTTTCTAGGCATCTCTGAGCTGCAACCTAGGAGAGTTTCCTGGAGTGAAACATAATTGGCGCTTTTGTTGGGGAGAGGAGACTGAAGCTCAGCTTCCCTGGGAGATGACACAAATCTAGCTTTGATGATAGAAAAAGTCTGGGCACTTTTTTGGTTGTACTCATCTATATGGTGACTCTACTAAAGGACGAACCTCTTGGCAACTCCACTTCATAGTTCTGACCCAGTTTGTGAGGCATACTCGGAGAAATCCTCAGAAGCCACAAGCTAACCCGGTACCTAACCCTAAAAAAATCATCAAAGAAAGAAAGGTATTTCAGAAAGGAGCATCAGGTTCAGGTAAACCTAAACAATATTCTATATCTCTTCAAGAAAAGCTTGCAATAGAACAAATACATGTTGAGAGTATAGCATCTAATACTAGCAGTGAAGAAAAACTCTCAGAGATTCATAAAGCTCCTTATTCTTTAGGTTCTCCATTTGTTGTAAGCCCAAAGGAAACCTCACCTCCTATCCATCATACTCCTTTAGTCTTATCAATCACTCCTCAACCCTCTATCATTCAGACTTCCAGTACCCTTATAGCCACCACAGCTATGGCAGGACCTTAAGCACCTACCAAAATGGAAAGAATCATAGCTGTTAGGTATGGACCTCTAGTACTTCCCACTCCTTTGAATGCCATGCCTACTAGAGAATATCATAAATATAGGCCTAAATTCATTGGGACTGAAGGTGTTACAGTTGAAGAACATCTTGAGTCATTCTATAGCTATGCTAATAACTTGGACATTAGCGAAAATGATCTGTGGATGAGAGTCTTTGTCCAAAGCCTAGATGGAGAGGCTAGAAAATGGTTCAGAGAATTGACCCCAAGATCTATAGCAAATATTGAGGCTTTAGATGATGCATCCCTAAAGCATTTGGTGGATAAGAAGGATCTCCTCTACTACCACACTGAATTTGGGAACTTAAAGAGGGAAAATGGTGAGTTTTTGTCTGATTTTAATAAGAGGTTTAACCGCATGTACAGTAAGACCCAGCTGAAGTAAAACCCACCACTACCTCTGCTAAACTCATCTATGCCAGTGCCTTTGATTCTGACTTCTACCAACTGTTGAGGGAGAGGCAATGTGCTACTTTGGCTGATATGCAGGATGCAGCCTTGGAAGTAGAATCAAACATCATAGATGCAGAGAAGCTCAATGAAAATATTGATAGAAGAAGACAAAGGGGCGAGTCTTCATCATCTTCATGCCCCAAGATCGATAAAATGACCAAGATGATAAAGTCATTAGCCTTTGAAATATCCAAATTAAAGCTTGAGAAGCACCCTGGGAAAGGAAGAGTTCCTACCACCTTTTCTCCTAGAGATCTCAATCCATATAGAAGAACGAGTGAGCAGTTGCAGATTTTGCAAAGAAGCAAAGATGCCAATGAAGACCAAAGGGTGAAGACCCCTTTTCAAAATGTAGTCATGGAAGAAGAGAAGTTTGAAGAAGATGATGAGATCCATTGTATGGAAGACAAAGGCAGTGTCCCTTTTTTGACCTTAGATACCTATGAAAGTCATTATTCAGTGACCAAATCAGCCAAGAGTGGGATGGTGAAGCTGTTCTACAAACTGAAGATCAGCAAAGATATAATCTGAGGTCGAAGATGAATAATTCCAAGGAAAACCCTATTCAAAGAGCTGATTCCCCTGTAGTACAGCAAGATAATAAGCAGAAGCGACCAACAATTGATCCTATCATCCTCAAAGCTCCAACCCACAAGGTAAGAGGCCCTGACAAGTCTCGTTCTCCTTTCAGTTTTGAATCAGAAATCCAGAAGCTAATAATACCTATACCTTTGGTTGAACTAGTGAAGAATGAGTCCTTCAAGAAATCTATCCTCGAAGCCCTTGAGCCTAAAGCCATCCAAGCCTCCACCGATTATGTAAATTTGCAAGATGACAAACCAGCTATTATTCTCAGCCCAATGATTGAAAATTGTGAAGACAGCTCCCCATCATTATATGTTTCTCTAACTATTCATGACAAAATCATTCACAATTGCCTTCTATACATTGGAGCCAGCGATATTCTAATGCCCAAGGCTATCATGGATAAATTGGTTCTTGACATTACCAAGCCTTATCATGACCTATTTTCTTTTGACTCTAGAAAAATGAAATGTATGGGATTAATCAAGGACCTAACCATCACTTTGTCTCAGCTACCCATGCAGAGCATTATTATGGATATTGTGGTAGCAGATGTACCCCCCAAGTTTTGCATGTTGCTTTCCAGAGGTTTGATCAATAGATTAGGTGGAACATTGCAAAATGATCTGTGCTATGCTACTATCCCAGTTTTTGGAGGTGAAAATAGGAGATTGTACAGAGAGGCTCATTTGGCTTATATCATTAGTGATGAGAGGAATCCCACTAATCATCCCATCTATTCTATCGACACTGATTTTGGAGCTTGTTTTTTGTAGATTGAAGAATCTCAGTTGGCCTCCATGCAGCTTAAGAAACCAGTTTGCCAGATCATAGAGGAAGAAGACCCACAGATTTGGGACATGTTCTTTGATGGAGCTTGCTCTAAGGAATCTGCAGGGGCAGGTGTAGTCCTTGTGTCCCCCACATAGGAATGCATTCATTTATCTTTCATATTAACTTCTCAGGTCACAAATAACACAATAGAGTATGAAGCAGACCTTATCATTCAGCAGGTGAACAAAACCTTCCAAGAAAAACATCCAAGGCTGAAGGCATACAGAGATGAGGTAAAATATAGACCATCTCTACCAGACAATGTCAAATCCTGGAAATGTTTTGAAGAGGATGATGAAATTAATAGGATTTTACAAGTCTTTGATGAATTTTCTAAAAATCATCAGAAGAAGATCAAAGAAACCTTTGGTAGAAATATAAAATGGGATAATTTTCAGTTTGGTGACTGGATTCTCAAATGGGGTGCGTTGAAGGAAAATAAGGGAAACCATGGTAAATTTGATGCCTTATGGACAAGTCCATTTGTCATTGCTCAAGTTCAGATGAGAAACATTTTCATTCTACACAGTCTGGAAGGAGGAGATGTTTTTGATAGCCTAGTCAATGGGTGGTTCTTGAAACTTTATTTCATTTAAGGCTTTAAAGCCTTGGTACTGTAAATATGTTTTTTCAGTTTTTATTTTATTGCAAAATAGACTCCATGCCCAATGGAACACTAGGAGGAAGATTTGATTTTGGTTTTACAGGAAAGGCATTGTTCTGCAATTCTTGAAACCTCACAGGGAGGCTTTCATGCCCAAAAGGAACCAGTGTTAGCCTTGTTGGAATTTGGCCCAAAAATGAATCCAAATATGCTCTTTAAGCCTTAAAAAGACAACAAAATCCTGCCAAAGATGAAATCCAACGCAAGAAAAGAGCCCTTGGAAGGGCGGAAAAGCACTATCGGGAGGTTAAAACACATAAAAATAGTGAAAAAACCATGTATCAGAGGCATACACAGTCAAACGCACAGCAGCCATCAGATCTGTCTGATCAATGGCCTAGACCTATTCGGCATATCACAATCGGTAACACACAAAGGAGGACTTAAGGTTGGGCGTGAGACATCCCCAATCAGCAATCTCCGATGATTAGATCGGTGGGTCGCAATCAGCGGAGGCAAGCCCGCGAAGTAAGGGAAGACTGGGGATTACAAGGAGCGCTAACCATGGGCCCGAGGAATGAGCGATATGCAATCATGATCAATCGCATCAGTGGATTGCAATCAAAGAAACACCATGGGGCGGGGCCTATGCACATGTATATGGGCGACCCGATGAACTGACCCAACGGTATTATAAGTATTATTTCATAAGATTTCAAGTCCGTAGGAAGGCCATTTTCAATGCATTTTCACAGTTTGACGTATTTCAAAGAAATTCAAATGGAACCTTGGAGCAATGCCGATGAGATAAGACATAGACCCGAAAGGGTTCGGGTATGAAAATATATAATATTTTCAGGTCCGCCAAAGCCGATTTTTCATGTATTTCCAGTGTTTTTTACATATTTCAAAATACAAAGGGAAGATTGTAACAGACCATGTGCAACATGTGATAGCAACCCAGAGGGCAGACCTGATAGAGGAATAGGCCATGTTTAAGGACTTTTTAAGTTCGAAATGAACAAATATGGGCAGGATTTCTCATTGCTGTAGCATTTTCTGTTTAAAATAGAAAACAGTCATGGTTATCATTTGAAATGGGCCATTGCAGGGATTTCAGAAGCCCGATAGCCATTCCATTGTAGGTTCAAGTGGCCAACCATCCTTAGAGGCATTATGCAATAATATCTACATGTCCAAAGAAGAATTCGGCCGGGAGACAACTGCTGGCGGATAGAGATCGAAAAGGGATAAATCCTAGCACGATGTAGCTGAATCAACCTAAAGCGATCATGGAGCCACAACACGACATAGCCAAAATAAACAGAATGATCATGGAGCATCGCTTGCATGAGCGAGCTCCCAGACAACGCAACAAGTTACCATAAATCAGTTACCTTGCTATCAGAAGAAGGCCTTTCAACCCACACTTGCCTAGTCAGGGCATCAAACAGTTAAAAAGACAGAGGGATAGATTAAGACCTCTTAAGCCTCAAAAGGCTCGAGAGCATTATAAAAAGGCCTATAAATATTTGTAAGATCAGAGTAACAATGGTTCAACTTCTGGAGACTGTAGAGACTTTGCTACTCAAGCTTCTCATCTTTTTTCTAGCAATATAAGCTTCTTTTGTTGTTATATGTTCAATTTCCATTTTCTCTTATGTTCCAAGCTTGCACTTGAACAGGTTGTTCATGTTTCTTCTGTGTCTAATGCCAGATAACTATCATCTTATCTCTGCATTGATAAATTAGATTTGCAAGATTCTTTTACTTCTTGTAGTTGGCCATTCATATGTGTTTATATATGCATCTGCTAGTACAGTCGGTATTCTCCATCTATCCATCAAATCTACAAACTATTGAGCATTAGTGGTCTAAAGCCTTGTAAAGCTAAGGGTGTTCATCCATGTCTTGAGTAAAAATAGTGTTGAAATGGTTATCTAGCTTGATCCAAAACATCATCCATTCCAATAGTTCAAAGAACTATATTGAAGATTATATGTTACTAGGCATCTCCGAGTTGCAACATAGGAGAGTTTCCTGGAGTGATAACAAGGCCATCTTTTGGCCTAAACCCTATAGGTGGGAGTTCTATCGATCATCAATTCATAGCTCCTAGAAGTACACTCATCATGTCCTACTGACCTACAAAAGTTCGAGAACAATTGTTGTGGTGCCTGTACAAACTTCTGTAGCAAATGATAGTTATCCGTGGCATGTTTTCCAGCTACCTGATAGATAGCACACCATAATGCAGGCCCTGTGTTAGGTCTTTCTTAAGCTTCTAGCCTTAAGGGCATCAATCTTCCTCCTGCAATATAGTTTGAAAAGACCGGGAAATGGTCTTTGTTATGACCCTGACTCTTGCATTTCAAGCACCATAGCTCCTCATGCACCTCTGTTCGAACCATCCTGTCCTGCTTTAGACTTTGCATCTCAAGGCACAGATTCTTCAGCTGCACATGGATCTATTGAACTCCTAGATTTTGATCTTGCATTGGGGTTTCATGTAGTCTCATGGAAATCTCCAAGGCCTCCGCCTGTGTGGTTATCTTCTGGTGTGACAACGCACTCCTTAAGTGTGGTAGTAGCGAAGCCACAAACCACTCACGATATTGTCCATCTATCAAATTCATGTTGGATTCGCGGGTTGTACACTTCAACCTCTAATCAAGTTCCCAAGGCATCTCACCTAGTTACATTGAGATTTATTTGAATCCCACAATCGATTGTGCCTCAAATTTAGGCCTACTAAATTCTCTATTCAGTGTTGCTTGGATGTCTACCACTCCAACATTAGGGTTATCATTAGAGTACTTAATATACCAAGTTAGCGTGTAATCTTGCAGAGCACTAACTAGCATCGCCTTCTTTATGTAATCATTTGTAATACCTTGAGCTTCCCATATAGCCCACACAACGAACCAAAATTTATTTGGGTCCTCATTTCCCAAGCCTTTGAACAAAGGCAGCTTCACTATATTTGCCATATTGAACTGCAGTGGAGGTGGAGGTGGTACGAGTGAAGTTGGAAGTGATGGTAGTGAAGTTGGAGGTTGTGTGGGCGGAGGTGGTATTTGCAGGAATCCTTATCTTATTAACTGAATAGCACTTTGTGGAGAAACCTTCGCTATCTGTTCCTCATCACCTCACGGAGGAAAAATCAATGGACTATACTCCAGACCCTTTTTTTCTTCATTCCTGTAAGTTTTTCCGCTTCGCATAGTTCCAAACATCAAGGTCGCTGCATAAACCTTTTTTTGCACAATAGCATTTTAATCCCGGTATTCAAATATTTTACATACTTACCTTGTGGTCCTTCGAAAAAATGTTACTCTACCTCGTTGTAGCTAACTGAGGTGTTGACTGTGAATTTAGTTGCAAATCCTCCTCTAACGTGATCGAGCCAACGATTGATAGCGTGAGCGATCTTGTCCTCAGATGCTTCCAATATTTGTATTAGCTCTGGGGTCCACACGATAGGACTGTCAAGTTTCCACCTTCCTTGGCTATCTACTAGCTTTGTGATCCACTCATATAGCTCAATAAGGAAGGAGAAGAAAAAGATCTCGTGGATCTCTGTATACAAGTATCAGTCCAACCACTGTTCCTTTGTCAGTCACAGGTTCTTGTTCTCCAGCGCCGCAAACTCGTGTGTCTTTCTATCCAACCAGACTCCAACCTCCTTCTTAGTTGGATTCTAGTGATACGACATCACACATCTCTTATGCAAATTCCAGTCCTGGCAACAGAACCATTTATTTGCTTGAGGAGGCTTGACCCAGGTTCAACATTAATTAGCCAAAAAAATCCCTACAGTACTGGCCCTTTTGGCATCAACCCACGGCGCGGACCGAAGTCTCACACAAAGCAGTATGGGGGGATATTGGAACCAAGTTTCCGCACCTTGAGATGGTTGTGATGTCATTTGATTCCTTCCATCTTTGCCTTCATGTAGGTTGTTTATTTCTAGGGCTTGCAATACAAACCCTCTATTCCGGCGTTCAATACCTTGGTGAAAGTATATGATCGACCTTCACGCAGCCCTAGCCCACTGTTCACGTACTTTCGCACTGCTATAGCAATGTGCCATATGTTATAGACATATTTGGGCACTTCAACCCCAATCATATATGTTGATAAACCAAGGGCTCTTTAATCCCTAAAAGTGTTGTTTCATACCCTAAAGTATCATGGTCAACTGATTACATCATTTCCCAAAAGTTCCACCTGAAAAACTACTCCGAACTGGCCAAAACTGGACCATACTGACTACTCCATGGTCAAGGTGTGATGCATACTGGCTGCCACACTAGCCAGGTGTGATGCATACTGGATGCCACACTAGCCAGGTGTGATGCATACTGAAAGAGCCTTTTGTGGGGTGCGATGAGCGAGAAGAGACAAATGGCAGAGACAGTTTGCTAGGTGGATCCTCATGGAATCTTTTAGAAACTTCTCCTATGACACTTGCCTCTTTGAATTCGCCCAGGGATGAGTAAGAGATCAAAGAAATCTCCAAGTGGAACCAAGAACTATCAGTGAAATGACACTAAGAAAAAACCCAGAGCTGACTCACCCCCTTGCAAGAAATCTATATATGGATCCCTCATCTGAGAGATCTAGAGGGTGGAATTTTGTAGTTTGTAAGGAAGTGTTGTTGGTTTTTCTTTAAGACATTGTATTGTTGGGTGATCTTTCTTTTCATGAGGTGAAGAGGGCTTTCATGCTGGGAGGATGATGTTGGATCAGACAGCTAGGTTGTAATCCTCTCTTCTACTATAAATAAAGTTATTTGAGTTTTCCTCCATATACTTGTGTATTTGTGAATCTTGCTATTTGTGAATGCAATTGTATGGTTAATGTATTTTTTATTCTGCATTGTTTATGGTATTATAGATCTTTATGTTTTCATGGTATTTTGTTGCTTTGCCTCTACAAATATTCTCTAAAGCGGGACAAGTAGGAAAGGAGTGGCAAGCTCTATCAAGGGAGAGAGGAAACAAGCAAGGAGCCAAGCGAAAGAGTCAGGTTGGTGCTTTCCGTTTCACTCTTATCTATCATACATAAAGGAAATCACAAGTTACTTTAATTGTTTGTTTCTAAGATAGCTACCCATCTTAGTGGGACTAGCAGATTGATAAGATACTAGTTTTCTCGGAAAAAAATGGTGACTTCACTGGGGAGCGATTAATTAGTTTATTTTTTATTGTTGTTTGCTTTATAAGCTACAGATGGATCCTGAAGTTAAGCCAGCTAGCCTTCGAATTGCACTTGCTATGCAAGTGCAAAGTAGATCAACACTGCTTCAGTCAATCTCCGGGTTGGTTTATGAACTGAACATATGACTTGCAAACATCCTAAGTGCCCTGGTGGTAGCTCAATAACCTCCTACGATCATACCCCTATACTTTGTTTTTACTATCTATCATAGCTTAGCTAAAATAACTGAACTTAGCTGCAAATTTTGAGCACAAACCAAACTTAGTTTCGTTCCCTGGCTCATCACACTATCTGTAACTGGTAGCCTGTATGAATCGCACCTCCGATGTGTTGCAGGTGAGATGCATCCCTGTTTCCCTTAAGGACAGGTGCGATGATTGAATGATATTGTTTTTCCTCCTAGGAAATTGGTTTTTTCTCCTAGGAAATTGGTTTTTTCTCCTTGTTTTCAGCTCTATTTAGTAGTTTTGTTGCTTATGATCAGTATATCATTATTGAATCCTTCTTCCTTTACATTATTCAACCTCCATTGATCAGGATTTGTGAATTCTTTTTATGTATTTTTCATCATTTATAGTCCTCCTTTGTCAAGAGTATCTTAATCGAATTGTCGTCTTTTGATTCAAAAGTGTCGTAACTATCGTTTTGAGTCAAGAAGAAGAGTGTCATAAAGTCTTCCTCTTCTAGATAGTTGATTGTACTTTTGTCATTGTATTTTATTTGAATTGTCAATATTTTAAGTGTCAAAAGTAGTTTTCCATTCAAAATCAAAAGTGTCGTTTTAGTCTTCCTTTCATTTTGAATAGAAATTGTTGAAGTGTCGCTTTGAAGAAAATAGCTCAGATTTGTACTTAGTTTTCCTTTTTGGCATTCTCACATTAAGGAAATGGAAAAGCAAATGCATGCATGTGCATTTACATTTAGACTGCATGTGGAAAATGATTTAGGAAAAGTGCATTTAGTGTGTGCTCTCTGCTCTCTGTTGAAAGAATCGTACTTTTATTTCCTTAGTGGCTAGTATTTTCATTGCTAAAAGAAAACAAATGAATGTTTATCATTTTAAATTGCATATTTAGGAATTTTACATCTACATCATGCGGTGAACCTTGAAATACAAACTTCTAAGAAAGATCAACTCTAAAATAAACCTCAATGAACATAAAAATGCTTTGGAACCTAACACAACACATATAGAATTCTAGGCTAGAGAGATGTTTCGGTGTCGTAAAACCTGGTAACTCTCATTTTGATACAACACGTGCTAGTACGAACTTATGCTCCCCATACCGTTGAGTATATATTGGGAGACCACAATAGGCTGATATCCTTTATCCTTAGGAAGTCATGTCTACCACCCTATCGATCGCAATGCACTGAACACAGCATTTGGGAAGATTGACCGTTGTACGTAAAGTCCTTGGTAATTTCTCTTTAATTTACCACCAAGGTGTATATTGCAGTTTTGCGATTGGTTTGGTAATCCCTCTGTCTAGATTTCTAGAGTAGTCACTTTCGTTCCTTTTCAACTGCCTAAAAGAAAAGGTCCATCTGAGCACTTATCACTTCAGACTCATTAAAAATCGAAGGCGACTAGAGTCACCTTTAGCTTTTTCTCGACTCTTAAAAATTGAAAAAGCAAGTTGTGTCAAAGCTTCATAAAATTCATTTAATTTGGAATAAAATCCCTATTCCTTCGTTGATCTTAGGTTGAGGTAATGGAGCCCACCAATCAATGAATCCCCCTTGGGGGGAATCCTAGTCCTTTCTCTTCTTGGGGAGATATTGGTGCTCCATATATGGCTACATTGTCCCTTCTAGGAATCACAATTGGCCTACCAATATGGCTATTCTCAACCTCTGTCATTCAAAACACTGTAATTCCTCAGCAATCGAATCAGCAACCAGATGATACTGGATTTGTCCCTTCACCTTCTAATTCATTTGTTTCTCCCTCTCCTTCTTCCTCTTTGCTTGGTGAAACCAGTGATACTAAAAACCAAGTAGCTGAGAAGAAGAAAAAAAGGAAGGAGAAGAGGAAGAAGATGTCAGTTAAGAAAGGGGACAACCATGCATCATCTGGCGAAAATCCACACACCGAAATTTATAAACCTAAATCTCCATGCATAATTTGCAAAGGGAACAACCTTCATCAAGATTGTCCTTACATTCCGCGGATCTTGAGAGAATGATCTCCCCGTTTGCACCATCTTTTTTCATCAACCTCTGTCGATCATGTTGATAGCACACCATCAACTAGTGAAAATGGAGTTAATGGACAAAAAGGAAAGTCCAAATTTCCTTGTAGGCTGTGTGAAGGCGATCATGCCCCTCATTGTTGTCCTTTTTTGGATGAAGCCAAAAGTGTCTTGGATAACTGTCCTGCTTCACCGCAGCGACTTCTGCCTGGATACAAGAAACTCTTGCCAAGTCCATCGCTAGTTGAAAATGCGGCTGACATAAATCAATTGTCAGTCAAAGCGACTATCATTGAAAGTAAACATTCTGAGTCCATATCGGACCCAAGTCAATAGGTCAAGATGGCAGTCAACCCAGTTTTGCCTTCAGAAGGTCTACCTTCAGATGATACAATTTCCAAAGAGAATGAGAATGACACCATTCAAATTCTTTTTGTTAATATAGAGTCTGATGAACATGGGGGAAATCCACTTGTTCCTTGACAACAGGAGGAAAGTTCCCTAGTTCAGGAGGTTTATCTAGCTGTTAATCCAGTACCTTCTCCAAGTAGTCTAGTCGTTTCCTTCGATTGGAATTAACTAGCAAGACCCCCCCTTCCGTCTAGCATACCATTCTGGATCATAGTACAAGTGTACAAAATGATTGTGTCTGGCACCATGATAGATGAAGGGGCTTCAGTGAGTATCCTTTCCTCAACTGCTTGGAAAGTGCTTGGTTCACCATCGATGCTGCCTGAGAATCAAAATTTGTCAGGCTTTAAGAAAGGAACCAGACGACTGTTAGGGATCCTTCCAAAGTTACACATAAGTTTGAAAGGGAAAACCATTCACTTGAACGTGATGGTAGTCCAAGGGCCATTGGATTATAATCTACTCCTTGGCTGTGACTATGTCGATAGCATGGAAGCTATTGTTTCCACACTCTTCCGAGTGATGTGTTTCCCGCATGAAGGCAGAATGGTACAGCTTATTGACTAGCTTTCATTTCTTGGTTCAAACATAGCTACAAGTCAAGCATCATCCCTAAATGGTCTCTTTGCATCAAGAATGTCTCTTCAACCTTCATTTCATCCACCTAATTACCATGGGTATTTCGATGAATGTAATGAAGTATAGGGGGCATGCACCCTAGTCTGCTTCGGTAGGCAAACCCAGCTGAAAAGATAGATTTCCTTGTAGGTTATATGATTGATCTAAAACACCATTTCCTTGTAGGATTTGAGTATCAATATGAAACTCAAAGGTTATGTGATTGGAAGCTCACACCATTCACCTTTGTCTATGAGTAGAGCCAAGGAAGTGTTTCTTATCTAGCCATAAATAGAAACGATCTTGCCTAAGAGCAAGGACTTCCATATGGTAACCTGGAAACTCTATTTTTCTTCATACCTGGGGGCATGCACCCCTTTTTATGCAAGCAAAAGAGGACCAATTTCATTAGGTTAGTTTTGTAGCATTTTTTAGCTTTTTAGCTTGTTAGTGTCAACTTCTTAGGTTAAGTGAATGGTCTCATCCACCATTCACCTTTGTCGGCGGCGGGCAGACAAAGCAAAGGAAGGATTTTGCCTCGGCAGAGGACAAAACCATCCCACCTAACCTCAGTTTTTCCTTAGCTTTTAGTGTAGTTAGCTTTGTAGTTTGGACGTTTCTAGCTTATATAAGAAGGCAATGAGCAAAGTTTTTCATGGTGCAAGCTCATTAAAAGATGAACCTATTAACAAGAGACATCTTTAAATGACTGGCATGAGCAATGTTTTCACAAAGTTCAATCTCGTTAAAAAATAAACCTAGCACTGATCACATGTTGGCCAAGGTTCAAGCTCATTAAAAAATAAACTCGCCTTCGGTAAATGACCATAGTGATTGCCTTGCTATCAGCCTTTTGAGCCTTGGTTGTGTTCTTCCATCACCTCCATTCTTTTGGCCAATCATACGCTTCCACTTGATTGTTTACCCTTTTGAGGAACAGCTGCAACAAGTGATTCTGTTAGCCACCCTCTTCACTGCCATGTTTTGAGAAGTTCCAAACTTACCTGGAACCAGCTGCTACCCGAAAATATCACTTGTTCCTCAAAAACGAGTTTCTTTTAAGCTCTTTTTAGACTCGCTAAATATGAAAAGATTGCCGAGCTATTAACCTTTCCAAATCATTAAATGAAAGAGAAGCGCCATCCCTCCTGTACATTTTAATCTTTTATAACTTAAGGGATTATTAAATAAAAATATCGAGCACTTGTCTTTTCGGCTCATTAAAATGATCGAAAAATCATCCCTTTCGTATTATTTTATACTTTTTCAAACTTAAGGGATTATGCTACGAAAAATGACTGTTGAAGTTTCCTTTTCGTCCCTTTTTCAAACTCTCTAAACATGAAAATGACCAATTTATATTTGTCGTTAAATTCGTTAAAACAATAGCGACGAACTTGTTCACCCGTACAAGAATGAGTTTCACTATCGCTAGGCTTGCTAAATCATAGTGACAGGTTTGCCCGAAGGGAAAATTATAGAAAAAGCATATGTTATCCTCCTCAAGCTTGAAAAAAATAAAGAGGTACTGGTCAACAATGACTAGGGAAAAAGGGAAGAAAACTTGAACTTTATTGGTAGCAGATCGCTCTTGAACATGACACTTTCACTCCACCACCATGATTGAGTCAGGTTGGGTTATTCCATTCACTGGTCATATCACCATTGCTCCTCCGTACCATCCATATTTTGGGGTTAATGCTACCAATCCATTTCAGTGTCGCCGATATGTTCAAGAGATGTCATTTAGAGAATTTACCACCTAGCTAACACCTCATCCACTGCAATACCTTCACCATCCATTTTTCATGACCGCCATTCCTAAGCCTTGTATCATCAGATCGTTTTCACCTCCACAAAATCAGTTGCTCTGTTTCGTGTCATAGATGTGGGATACACCAAGGCCCTCCTACACGAGTCTCTCCTTGTCGACATCAACACATTATCTAAGAAGTTGACTTAGAAACAACCCTTTCAGTACTTTGAAGCTTGCATGCCTCAATGGCAAGTTTCTCACTTCCGACGACAGGTTTACATCAATGGCCTTCGACCAAAAGATTTTGTGTGGTGTTCGACATCAACTCATATATTCACACCACGTGAATTGTACTATAGTACCTTGAGGGTCATTATCATTATTGGTTATTCCTCTCACATCTATTAACAGCTTGCATCATTGATTGGTAATTAGGCAATGTCTTTCCATGTTCGACTTAAGAACATATTTTCACATGGATCGATTTGTACATCGGGCGAAGATTGAATGAGTTTTGAAGACCCCATATATATTTTCATCCATTCGGGCTACGATATATTTAGGAAAATAAAAACATCAAATGTACACAGAAGCTGCACAGATGATCATCCAAGAAAAGGGATGATGACTCTACATATAAAGAATCATCAGTCCTCAGCTGCAGACGGTTATCTGTTCCATGTACATGAAAATGAATTTATAAAAGTTGAGCATGGGAATGCCCATCTCAACTAGATCATGAAAATAATATGATGATGATGTACTGTATTGTATCTTATTACAGGTCACCTCCCAGTTCGAAAAACCCTTGATCCTCATGATAAAGCATTTCACCCAACATCAGAAGATTTACGACCTCATGCTTTAGGGGGTAGCGATTATAGACATATTTGGGCACTGCAACCCCAATCATATATGTCAATAAAACAAGGGCTCTTTAATCCCTAAAAGTTTTGTTTCATACACTAAAGGATCATGGTCAACTGATTACATCATTTACCAGAAGTTTCACTTGAAAAACTACTCATAACTGGCCAAAACTGGACCATACTGACTGCTCCATGGTCAAGGTGTGATGCATATTGGCTACCACACTAGCTAGGTGTAATGCATACTAAAAGAGCCTTCTGTGGGGTACGATGAGTGAGAAGAGACAAATGGCAGAGACAATTTGCTAAGTGGATGCTCATGGAATCTTCTAGAAACTTCTCCTATGACACTTGCCTCTTTGAATTCGCCCAGGGATGAGTAAGAGATCAAAGAAATCTCCACTTGGAACCAAGAACTATTAGTGAAATGACACTAATCAAAACCTAGAGCTAACTCACCCCCTTGCAAGACATCTATATATGGATCCCTCATCTGAGAGATCTAGAGGCTAGAATTTTGTAGTTTGTAAGGAAGTGTTGTTGGTTTTTCTTTGAGACATTGTATTGTTGGGTGATCTTTCTTTTCATGAGGTGAAGAGGGATTTCATGCTAGGAGGATGATGCTGGATCAGATAGCTGGGTTGTAATCCTCTCTTCTACTATCAATAAAGTTATTTGAGTTTTCCTCCCTATACTTATGTATTTGTGAATCTTGTTATTTGTGAATGCAATTGTATGGTTAATATATTTTTGATTCTGCATTGTTTATGGTATTATAGATCTCTATGCTTTGATGGTGTTTTATTGCTTTGCCTCTATAGATATTCTCTAAAGTGAGACAAATAGGACAGGAGTGGAAAGCTCTATCAAGGGAGAGAGGAAACAAGCAAGGAGCCAAGCGAAAGAGTCAAGTTGGTGCTCTCTACTTCTCTCTTATCTATCATACATAAAGGAATTCACAAGTTACTTTAATTGTTTGTTTCTAAGATAGCTACCCATCTTAATGGGACTAGCAGATTGATAAGACACTAGTTTTCCCGGAAACACCATACAAGTTCCCCGATTAAGCTAAGTGACTTGCTTATCTTATCAAACAATTATAATTAACACTGTGTAACCAAATATTTGTAAATGCATTCAATTAATTAATGTAATTGCGGTATTTCATGCATATTATAATAATAATAAAGGAAATTCATACATAAAATACCCAGATGTATCAACAGAACAAAGACAAAGAAATTGTGGAATATCTCTCTTTATTAATATCTTCCATGTGTTTACAAACTCTATCCACCCTACGCACATAGCTACAGGGGTCCACGCACTCAGCTGTGGACTTCTACCCTAGGCCTCGACACACTTAGTTGCATAGCCTCTACCTATGCTACAACCTAATACTTATGCTTCCTACCTCCGAGCTACCACTCTTTTACATGATCTTCCATTGTATGTCTCTAAAACTACTTAGATCTTAGCTCTTTTTATACAATCCCACGGTCCATGGACCATGGCTAGAACTCTTACTGTTATCACTCAGGTTTTCCCCTAGGAAGATTCTAAGGAGGGGATATGACCGAGGTAACCACAGACCAATCTTTTGAACACAGATTCTAGCCAATCTGCATCGAGAAAGGGCTCTCTCTTTATGATTTAGCTTTGTTTGAGGTATTTTAGGCTAGTTATGATGTACAGGGTTTTGTTTTAAGTTTGTTGGATGGTGATCTTAAACAAAACTAGGATGCAAGTCTAAATAGTTTATTCGATTGGGAAAATGGAGTCTGTGAGGATGAACTGCTGAGTGTGCTTTCTTTGGAAAAAGGTAATACTACAGAGCAAGGTAATCAATCTTGGAGCAATTTTTATGATCCGAAAATAGATGGAATGGAAGCCAGCGGGTGAAGGGAAGTTAAGAATCCTTCATCATGTTGGTAGAGGGAAAATGCATGAGCATTATCAAGGAGCAGTAAAGAATTCCTTATTAATATTCAAAGTGAAAGAATTAGTGGAAACAGGAGCAGCTAAGAATCCCTGTTTATGCTAACTCTAAAGAAAACATAAGTAATAATAGAGATTGAACACAGAGTGTATTTAAACAAATTTTGGGCTATTCTTTTTCTCCATTACTAAGAATATGAAACACATATGAAATTTGCAAACACAGAGAATATAAAACACAAGTTATAATAACTTATTGATCCACAGAAAGACACAAGAATTCTGTAGCAGGGACCCTATGCATCAAATCCACATTCAGACGGTGCAGCAACAGTGAACTTCAATAGTCTTTGTATTAAAAATCCTCAGAGTTACAGCGCAGTCCAGAAGAGATATCACCAACCTCGAATACATCTCATGGGGAGGTATTTATACAAAAAGGAGTTACAAAATATCTTAAAAGGGATAATATCAAGCAATAACTTCATCCATCTACTTTACAGGAGAAGTAAATGAGAGAAATGAATGCAGAAGTAAATGTTGGTGTGCTAGCTATTCCGTTGGTCAGATATATTTGACTTTTTGAACTGAGTGAGTCGGCTGGTAGTTGTCCCTTTATTCCGCGTTCCTGTGTTGCTGTCCCGGCCCTTTCATCTATGCCTGATTCCACTTTAATGCGTTTTTGCGTGACTCCCTTCTTATGTTGTTTTCATTTTTATGATATGTGGCATGTGCATTGATCTTGATTAAATGAAGATGATCAAAAAGAGAACAAAAATTACCTTGGTAAAACCTCTAAAATGCTCTGCCACCATTGGTCTATTGGCAACTGATGTTTTTGCATTTTTATTAATTTTTCATCCGCTTCAGTATACCTGTAGAAATTGGGTTGGACTTCAAAAATATGTGTTATTTCATGTTCAATATAGAACAGATTTTCCAATTTGTCATATAAGCTCTGTCCAGAGGGAGTTGCTATATCTTCTGAGGTGCTTGATGATGCTGTGATCTGATTGGCAACATATGTATTCACCATGTGAGAATATTGTTCATGTGTCAACAGTCTCTAATTGCTGGTTACCAAATTGGGTAGACCCTTTTGCTGCAAGACTGTAAATTTTTTTGTAAAGGCATTTATTTCCATCTGCATTTCTTGGCACTTTCTCTCTAGATTTTGTATAAAATTCCTCATGGTCAGCACCTTTTTCACTGTCAAAATAGTACATATTCTGTCCTTGATCTCCAAAGCTGCTAGTTGTTCCCTAGTGTGAGTATTCAAAAAATGAATTAGTCTATTGGCCTGTTCAGGCATGTTTCCCAATGATGCTCTGGCCTTTTGAATCTCTACCTGGGCTATTTCTATCAATTCAATTTGCTCATGGATAGTCTGTATTGATCTCCATTGATCAGTGATGGATTGACCAATTTTAGTCCACAAAATTGTTTTGATTTTTGATAGAGGTTTATGAAGGGAAAGATCTTTCTTCAAGGATTTTACCTTCTGTTCCAAGGCCTTTACCTCTCTTGTTTTTTCTGCCACTATTATTTTAGATTTATCATAGCTTACCTCTAACTTGGCCAGTTTTTCTTTGGCTTCTTTTAGTTCTGCCATTTGGAGTTCTAACTCCTTTATTGCCTTCATCATCTCTTCCATGCCCATGCTGGTATCTGGGGCTGTTGTTGTTGCTGCCGCTGAAGCATCTGTGGCTGATGTACCTGTTGTTGATGCTGGGATAGTGGGAGGGATTGCTGCTGTGACTATGGGGGGAGCAGTGGTAACTGTTGGAGTTGTTTCAGGTGGCTGGGAGGTCAACTCTCCCTGCTTGGCTTACAATGCTTTCTCCAATTCTTACTATGTTTCAATTAATATTTGATTCATCTTCATCATCAAATCCATCATGTCTTCCTCTACCTTTTCTTGTGCAAGTTCTGTAGTTTATGGGTGCATGGTAATAGGCAGCTTCAAATGCTTCCTAAGTGCAACAATATCTTCTTCATTTTTCTTTATGAGTACTTTGATGCCCTTGGCATCCTTGGGATCATGTCCCATCTCAATAATAATTTCTTTTAAGGTCTTTATTCTGTTGTCTTTAGCTAAAGAAAATATCTTTTCCAAATCCAATTGGGCAGATGTATTGCTTAATGCATCCTACAATTTGTGGGCCAACATTGCCTTATCTGCCAATGTAGAGTAAACCATTTCACCCATCTGTTTGTGCAGCTCAATCTGGTCCATTGGGCATATGCCTTTGGCAAGGACCTCTAGATTTGTTCTTATATAGTCAGCTGTTGACTGTGGTTGCTGAACTTTAGGTCTAAAATGACTTAAGATCATTTTTTCCTCCTTAATGTCATATGCTGCCATTAGTCTTTGTTGTTTGGAAGGTGTCATTTTGAGAAATTGATCATAAAGTTGTAGTCTCAATGGCTCATTCTGGGCCTTAATGTCCACGAATGTTCTTTTCATATCAAATCATTGCTTACTTTGCAGCCTTGAGGAGGAAACTTCCATACCATGCTGCCTCTCCATTTCTTGCCTGTGAGAGCTGGTGGATGTCTGTTGGATGGTTGCCCTCTCCTCTCTTGGGATTTCTGTGATTTATTCAATAATTTCCTCTTCAAGTAGAGGATCTACTCTTTGCCTTTTGGCCTCTGGCTGCTCTGTTGGTCCACTTGCAGGTGTGGTCTCTTCTCTGTCCCTTTTCTTGCTTTTTTCCTCATTGACAGGAGTCTGTAATGCTGGTACCTCTGGTGCCTTTGTTTGCAATGAAGGGGCTTGCCCTTGACCCTGTTCCTGTGATGTGGTAGGCTAATCTGCCATTGTTTGTTGCTTTGTATCCATCACCTCTTTACCCTTTGATATTCTAGCAGTTGGTGTAGTGCTTTCTTGGGCCGATTGCCGTGAAATTCCAGCAGTTGATGTGCCTTCTCCAGTTTGCTGTGGCACTTTGAATGACGCGTGCCCAAAAGAATCTAGGTCAAGAGTCTTTTCAAGATTTTTCATATTTTATTCCATTTTCTATTCCTCAGTGAGCTATTCAATTAGTGTGCCTTCTACCCACTCATCTCGGTTGGAAAATTGCTCTATTTCAGGGATATTGCAATTTTCATAGGCTGACAGCCTATATTTTATTTTTCTTGCGTTGATACAGCCATTTGGGTCATAGTGTACCCACCAAAAGCTTCTTTTTAATCTGAATTGTTCACCCAATATATTGTCAACATCTTGCCATCCTTCTTTTTTGTTCATGACATAGGGTCCTAATTGGTCTCTCAATTTCAACTGAGCCTTTTTCTTGGTGCTATGAAAATGAGTCAAATCTGAATTGATGAATTGCCTGAAATATTCCAAGGCAAACAGTCTCATTGGCACATATTTTGGCAGCTTGTAGGGGCAAAGCTCACAACCATATATCCCGATCTCAGTGTAATTCTGGTATAAGTACCAGTCACCTATTTTGTAGCTTTTAGAGAGCTGTAATATTTTCTGCATATCATAAGATAATCTAGGAGGAGGAACCCTCATCGGCAGAGAAGAGGCTGGATAGACAAACATGTCAATAAACTCACAGTAAGAGTAAGGAGAGTTGTGGACTTCATGAAAGACTGAGGTCCAAAAAATCACAGACCTCTTTTCTCCTTTAGAGTCCAATTTTCTGATGGGAAATTGGAAACTGTCTAGCTGATAATAGAGGAGCAGATGATATATGTAGGATGAGTACTTGAAGACTCCCTCCCTATCTAGATTTAAGCGTTGCTCATGGATCTTGTTGGCAATGAATTTAGCATAGTTGTATTTGACAGCAGGGGGCTTCCCTGGAGTGAATGTGGACAATAAAACTAACACAGTCTCATCAACATATTCACTTGTGTTGAACCCCAGAATATAAGATATCATATCAACAAGTAATTTACCCACTTCATTGAACCATGCATAGTGAAAAGGAGGTGGCTTTGTAGGCTGATAAATTGGTTTCATAAATACTTGGGCAATTTGAGATATCTCTGCGCTGGGGAGTTTGGGACCTTCATCAAGCAAGAATTTCATAGTAAGAGGAAACAAAAGATGAGTTGGTTTGAAGTTTAGCATTTGATTTATGGAGTCAAGAGTTATATGAAAGAGGGTAGTTCCAGATGGAGTTTTAACTGCCCTTTGGGTTGGCTCATATTTTTCACAGCAGAGGTGAATTATCTCAAGGAAAACATTGACAAAGGGGAGGTAGTACATGGGTAAATTTGATTCCCATATCCCATAGAAATCATTTTTTCTTAGGTAATTGTTCCTGAGTTCACAGAATGCTTGGAGATGGTTTCTGTCACCAACTAAGTCCTGAATTTGAAAATCCCTATCAGCTAAGGGCAGCCACTCCAATTCCTTATGTGGAGCATTAAGAGGAGCTATATTGAGGGCTACTAGAGCTTCCATGGCTCAATTTTGTGATTTTGAAATTGGAATTTTGGGTTTGTGTAACAGTAGAAAATAAAACAATCACTCCGGGGCCTTTCTCAAAGATTTGCAGACTGAAATGAGTGGTATTTAACTTGTTGGGTAAAATTTGCAATGGGAAACGAAACTTTGCAGAGTTTTTCCAGTAACAAATGGACAAAAATAGTTCAGGGCTTTTTCATTTAGCAAAATGCAAATTTGAAGTGAATTCGAATTTAGCTCACTAGGAGAAATTTGCAGAGGGAGACGGAATTTGCAGGACTTTCTTGGTAAAATGTGCAACAACAGTGGTCTAGATGAGCTGTTTGGAGGAAGTATAGTAGATTTTTGTTCAAATTTGGGTTCTTCGGGCTACTTTTGTAGAGAAAATAAAAACAACAGGGTTTGGGAGCAAAATTGATGTAAATACATGTTTTAACGGTGAAATGTGCGATTTACAGGTGGCGAACCAAGATGAGGGGCTGAGCTGTGGAGTAAATTTGCTAGGTGGCGAACTGTGTGGTCGAATGACCGTTATTGGACGTAAATTGACATGCACATCTCGTGCAGAGGAGGCAAACAAAAATGAGTGAAAATGATGATTTTACCTCTTTTTAACAAAAAATTTGACTTTGGTGGGCTTTGGCGCGTTTCTGTCGGATGATGTCAGCATGACGTAATTTTTGTCGTGTAGCGGGGTATGGAAGATGACGTGTCAAATGATGTGGTGGGTGACATGGAGGCGAGGTGATGATGTAAGCAAGTGACATGGCGCTGACATGGGTGTGACGTCAGTTGATGACACAAGGGTGACATCAGCAGGGAGGCAGCGGGGCGGTAAGCAGTATTCCCTGCACCATCTTTGGGCCAAGGTGGTATTGGACGGGGGGGCTCCAATCATGTCAGGAAGCTGCCACCTGTCTTCTGTACGGTGGAAATACCACCCATCCCCCAGATGCTATTGTTCGGCAATCGGAAGGGTTCCGATATGTATGTAGGCCGTCGGATTTGTGGGCTATGATCCGATGGTGGGCGGCGAATGAAGCTGGTGGGTGGCTATGGCACGGGTCCCACCACACAAATCAAAGTTTTGTAATGTTCGTGGGGTATAAAACGTTGGTTAGCAGGGTTATTATATGGTTATGTTGGCGGATTTTGTTATTTATTTAACCAAATGTTAAACAAATCCCAATGGAGCGTGGAGGGTTGTTATTGGCCCCGGATGGATCAATAACTCCCGACAAAAATTAAAATATGGCCATAACTTTAGCTGAGGGTAGGGATATTAAAGAATTTCAGGGTTTTATGTATTTACATAATACGAGAAAGGGGTTTTGTTAGGGATTTAATATAGTAGGATTAGTATGTTAATGTGTGTTTAGAAGGGAAGCACTAAGTTGTAGAGTTAGGAACTTAGGCTTAGGGAAATGAGAGGGTTTTTAGTAGCAGAGTTGAATAGTTTAGGCTTAGGAGAAAATCAATATTTTACACAAGAAATGTGGCTTCTCTTCCTAAGTAAAAATAGAGTTTTCACTTAGTCTTTTTCATGAAATGAAGTAAACTAGGAGTATTGATCAGATCTTAGTGTCCTTGGAGGGAGGTTAGTGAGTGGTTGATGGGAGAAGAAAGAGGGGGAGTTAGACATGCAACATATGATATATCACCACACTTTGCCATGATATTTATGATATTCATAAGAGATGAATTATCTTTGAGAAGGAGGATCACTCATGCAACTGCTTCTGCAACATCAAAACTACTTACCCATCCTATTACTCCTAACACTTTTCTTCATTTTCATTGGGTGCATTTGAACTAGAAAACCCTGATTCTCTTCTTTTCTTTTAGCTGCCATCCTATATAAATCTACCCTTATCTCTTCCAAGGTCCAAGATTAAACAGTTGGGCTGCTTTTCTTCTCTACCTATCTACTCATCTGCCAAGCTTGAACTATTTGGACAGACCTTTATTCACTATTCTAAGACAAGAAAATTGAAATATGAACCTAGCCAAGATTAAGTTGTTTGGCCATTCATGAACCATGATAAGAGTCAAGCAACTGTATATAGTTAAATTCTTCAAAATATGGAACCTTTGCAGCATGGAGAGGATGAACATATTTGGCACTTCTCCACTCAATCATGAAAAATGAAACCTATTGGTATGGGAACCTAACACTTACAACCGACTTTACTTTACAAAACTAAGGGAGGAATACCCTTTATGACACATAACACCTTCACACTCCACTACCACAAAATGTGGATTCTTTAGAATTATATTGCAAAAATTGACTTAAACATGGGATTTTAGCCCCAAAACTGCCCTTAGGGGATCTTGCTCCCAACAGTGACACATGAAGAAGAGGAAGAGATGCAACATGATGTATCAAAATTACAAGACCAAGTGCAACAAATTTCACTCTCAAAAAAAGTAACTAAAGCTAAGATGGACGGTTTAAAGAATGGAATGGAAGCTAAGATGGATGGTATAGAAGCAAAACTTAATGGCAACATGGGAGATTTGAAGATAGATTTGACAAAGTTGCTACAAGAAATGCTTACTAATGGCGAAAGGGTAGTAAAGGAAACTCATGATGAGAACAAAAGAAATGTTAGTCATGATTTCATAGACTCTAACGTTGGATTGAAGACCCACCATGTTCCAAAGATCGACATGAGGAAGTTTTATGGCAAGGATCTCGTAACATGGATACTATAGGTGGAGCAATATTTCGATCTCCATAATGTGCAAAGCACACAAAAGGTACGCATTGAAAATTTATATTTGGAACCCAATCAGTTTGTATGTTATCGATGGCTTTGCTCTCGTAAACAGATTGTCACATGGGAAATTTTTATGGAATAAATGATAGCACATTATGAGGATACAGAAAGCAATACCTTTTCTAGCCAATTGATAAATCTCAAACAAAAGGGTTCAACAATGGAGCACATTCAGGACTTCCAAAAATTGAATATAAGGGTAAAAGATATTCTAAAAGAGAATAGGATTGATGTGTTCATAGGGACTTTAAAGGATAACATCCAACATGAGGTTCACCTTTGGGAACCTAATTCATTGGAGAAGGCATTCGGGTTGGCAAGAAAAATTGAAAGAAAATTTATGGCAACAAGGAAGCCTATCACTCACAACTATAAAGATGGAAGTGTTGTTGCCCCTAGCCTTCCATAACCTACAAGGTTGAAACCACGACAATTGGAAGAAAAAAGAGCAAAAGGGCTTTGTTATAGTTGTGATAGCAAATACACTGAAGGTCACAAGTGTGTTGAGAAGAAATTATTTTACATAGATTGTGAAGAGGAGGAAGAAAGGGAATAAGAAACATCAAGAGAAGAGGATACACACTAGGAGCAAACCCTAGAGGAAGAAGAAATGAATCTGACCATATCTTGTAATGCATTGGCTAGAATTACCACTCCTCAAAATATCAAGATAGAAGGACATATCAATAAGAAAAAGTTAATTTTGTTGATTGATTCAGGCAGTATCCATAATTTTATTCATTGTGAGATAGCAAGGAATTGAATTTCTTCCTATATCTAGCACTAGAGTGTCAAGTGATGGTTGCAAATGGAGGAACCATAAATTGCTCTGAAAAGTGCCATAATATCAAGATATCCATGGGAGAATATGTTTTGAATAGTCCAATGCTTTCCATTCCAATGGGTGGTGTTGATGTTGTAATAGAAGTCCAATGGCTACAATCTTTGGGTACGATAACTTTTAATTTTCAAGAACTTTTCTTGAAATTTGTTTCAGAAGGAAAGGAAGTTGAATTAAGGGGTATCACAGGGAAACTGAGAAATATAATCATATCTAACGGCATGAAAAAGCTTCTAAAGAAAGAACAATGAGGCATAATTGCACAATTATGTTCACTAGAGGTTCCCACATTAGAATCATTTATTTCTCCAAATCTCCAAAAAGTCTTGGACAACCATTCCAGGGTATTTGAGACTCCCAAAGGCCTCCCACCTATTCGTGATCATGATCATGCTATTCATTTGAGTCCAGGAAGTGCTCCTCCAAATATCAGGCCTTACAAATATCCCTATGCCCAAAAGAGTGAAATTGAATGTATGGCTTCAGAAATGCTAGAGGTTGGTATAATTCAACCTAGTCAAAGTTCTTTCTCTACTCCAGTAGTATTGGTGCAAAAGAAGGATGGAACATGGCACATGTGTCCGGATTATAGGGAGCTCAACAAGCTCACTATTAAAGATAAATTCCTCATTCCTTTCATTCTGAAAACAACATTTAGAACTCATGAGGGTCATTATGAATTTTTTATCATTCCTTTCGGCCTTACCAAAGCACCTTCCACATTTCAAGGTTTGATGAATTCCATTTTCAAACCCTTCCTTAGAAAATTTATGTTAGTATTTTTTGATGATATACTAATCTACAACAAGTCTTGGAAGGATCATGTTCAACATATTGACAGAGTGCTCAAAATATTGGAGGAGAAACAATTATATGAAAAAACCTCCAAATGTTTCTTTGGAGAACAAGAGGTTGAATATTTGGGTCATATTGTATCTCACGAAGGTGTTAAGGTAGACCTTAGAAAAACACAAATCCATTAATGAATGGATAATCCCCACATCCATAATGAATATGCGAGGATTTCTCGGGTTGACAGGGTATTATCGCAAGTTTGTTAAGAATTATGGGAGAATAGTGGCACCTCTAACAACATTACTGTAGAAAGATGCATTTTCTTGGACTCCAGAAGCAATGAAGGCGTTTGAACATCTTAAAGATGCAATGTGCTAAGCATCAGTCTTAGCTATGCCAAACTTCATAAAAACCTTTATTGTGTATTGTGATGCCTCGGGAAATGGAAATGGTATTGTTTTAATGTAAGAAGAAAGACCCATTTCTTTCGAAAGTAATCCAATTAAAGGAAAATATTTACAAAAAGCTATTTATGAGAAGGAAATGTTTGCAATACTACATGCAATTAAGAAATGGCAACCTTACCTAATGGGAAGACACTTTGAGGTAAAAACAGATCGTGATATTCTTAAATACCTTTTAGAACAAATATTATCTTTTGAAGAGCAGCAAAAATGGGTCACGAAGATGTTGGTTTATGACTTTGAAATAATCTACAAAAAAGGGAAGCAAAATGTTGTCGCAGATGCACTCTTAAGAAAGGATGAGGATGTGGAAGCATTGCTTTGTGCCATTCTATTATCCAACTGGATTGGATAAATGAAGCAAGGGATGAATGAAAGAATGATGAAGAAGTGTGGGAACTCATTCAAAAGTCGCAGCAAGATCCCAGTACATCTGATACATTTAGCTGGAAAAATGATTCGTTATGGTAAAAATATTTCTTATACCTCTGTAAGAATTCCCAACTCAAACAAAATATTCTTAGGGAATTGCACACATCTCCCTTAGGAGGGCATTCAGGATTTTTAAGAACTTACCACAGGGTTAAGAAGGAATTTATTTTGGGATGGCCTTAAATTTGATATTCAAAAGTTTGTGGCGGAATGTTTGGTTTGCCAACAAAATAAAGTTGAGACAATTAAGACCCCAGGTCTATTACAACCTTTATCCATTCCAATTCAACGTTTGGATGAGGTTTCAATAGATTTTATCACGGGTTTACCTAAGTCCGAAGGAAAGTGTGTCATCATGATGGTAGTTGATAGACTTACCAAGTATGCACACTTTGGTGCATTATCTCATCCATTTAAAGCCAATACAGTTGCTACTTCATTTATGGAAACAATTCAAAAGCTACATGGAAACCCAAAGATTATTGTAAGTGATAGAGATCCTATTTTCACAGGAAATTTTTGGACAAAAATATTTTCTTGTCTGGGTACTTAATGTATCTCAAAGATTTTAAAATCAATCTACAAGCAATAAGGACTCAGCAAACATACATATCAATCTGCTTCAGATTAAAAGGCCGATCTATCAACATAGGAAACTCTGTTTCATTTTTAAACAACAACTTCAGTAAAGATAAAGTGATCTTCTTTAACTTTAAAATGCCAAACTACCACAGTGGACCCTCTAGTTTTCTTTCCAAACAAACTGGATTCTGCTAGGTATCATATGGGCGCGGCCATTACACTCGTTCCTCAACGCATAAACAAGGTAATACCCATCTGTTCAACAATAAAATGGAAAACGTTTTATTTCAAATAAATACAGCTCAACACAACTCATTTGTCCATTGTATCCACCGATACAATACATTACATTATGCTCCGCCTCACAGGCTTTAACCCACGCATCAAAGGTCACAACCAAAACAACGAAACAAAAATCACAATACCTCTGTTCCTATATTATGTGACAACGCAGGTCTTTAATTTACATGCTATCTGAATAAACAACAGCAAAACAAAAATACAAAAAGACGTTGGTCCAACACCGCCTCTGAACTAATTCCCCCCAACGTGATACACTGTCCCCCTTTTTAAAGCATTCGAGACACTATAGTTCTCCCCAAAATTGCCCAAAACAAATCAATTACATATCAACTACATATTGCCAGTAATGGATCTGTGTTCTTCCTGGAACTGTTTTGACAAATTTGGGAACTATGTTTTTATTTTAATTGCCAGGAATTTCTAATTTCTCCCATGCCTTTACACATGATTGGACCGATTTCTGAATCTTGTCACAGTGTAATTGTGAATGGAAAAATTTGGATAACTTCTGTTGTTCATTGTTGACTAGTCCCTCTAATCGATCTACCCTTGAAGCCTCAAGTTGAAATTTCCGCATTATAATTCTGTTAATTGAATGCTCGGATTGCGCCCTTAGCCTCTTGATAAGAGATGACCTAGACAATTCACACTAGGTATTGACTATTTGAAATTAACTTGAGTTTCTTCGCTCAATAAAGATCTGATCAAGATTTATGGAACCAATTGCTTTGAATTATGTTTTTGTCGCCCAAATCTCTCCTAGATTTCAGGCGCTCGAAATCAAGATTTCCCACGAGAAATCGGCGTTGATCCGCTCCAAGAGATCTTCAGTTTTCCATTTATTTCCACCAGAATCGCCCTTCTTTAGTTTTTGTTATACCACTAATTACTCTAACAATAGATAAGGTGATCACCATAAATTTATTCCAACAGACATATCAAAATACACCTAACAAATTAAATACTAAATGGAGAGATTTTATCTATTACAACAACTAACTAACTGTGAACTCGACTCTCTATCAACAACAAATGAAATACGATTTTTTTTTCAAGCCACAACATGTGGGCAATTTCCCACATTACTGGCCAGGTCCGATGCTCCTGCATCAGTACTCAGTTAGCTCATAGCTCATCTTATCATCCTCAATCTAATGGGAAAACTAAGATAGTGAACAAATATTTGGAAGGATATCTCTATTTCTTTGTATCTAATAAATAGACACAATGGGTCAAATGGTTGCCTCTCACTAAATGGTGGTATAACACTTCCTTCGATACTGCAATAAAAATGACCCCATTTATGGCTCTTTATGGATATCATCCACCATCCATCACATCATATTTAAGGGAAAATCATAAGGTTCAAGCAGTGCTAGATCACATCGAGCATCAACAAAAAGTTCTCCAACTCTTAGAGGATAACCTCACTTTGCGCGGAATAGAATGAAGCAACAGGCAAACCAACATCACAGCAAAAGAAGTTTTGATGTAGGTGACTGGGTATTTATATGGCTACAACCATACAAACAAATGTCCCTCAAGCAATCTAAGAAGGATAATAAATTATCACCAAAGTATTATGATCTGTACAAGGTGTTGCAAAACATAGGTACTATGGCATACAAATTGGAACTTCCTACATCTTCCCAAGTGCGCCCAGATTTCCATGTTTCATGCTTAAATAAGGTTATAGGTGACAAGCTCCCAGTTCAAACAATATTGCCAGAGCTTAACAAGGAAGGAAAAATCATATTGGAACCTGAAGCAGTCATAGAAACAAGAACTCGACAGTTGCAAAATCGATCAATTTCAGAGTATCTCATAAAGTAGAAGAACTTACCCGCTGAAGATTCTACATGGGAGGATGAGAATTTTATACAGAAGCATAGAGAACTACTCAAGCATTGAGGACAACACATTTTTGAAGTAGAGGGGCATGTTAGCTCCCTATAATACTAGTGTATTCCCTTATTATTCTTGTCATTGTACCCCTTATTGTTATTTTTATGCACATATTGTCCCCATATTGTTATTATTGTGCCCCATAGAAGCCCATAATTGTTATTGTTGTGCCCTTACATTATTATTGTTATTTCGGCTCTAATTATATTGTGACCCCTTAGACTTCTATATATAGAAAGGAGGTATTGTCAGTTGTATCATGCAAGAATTTTTCATTTGTGTAATGTAAAGGAGGTTTCCCCCTCGAAGAGGCTGCGTTTTAAGTCATTGATCTATCTTTTTCTTCTTTTTGGTGAGCTGGTTGCATAACATTATTGGTCAAGGGAGCCTTTAGGGAGACTGGTGGTAGTTTGTTACATGATTTTTAAGGCACCATGGTGTAGATGACCCAATCTCCTATGCCATAGTTCTCCAACATCTCGACTCTACACTTTTTCTACCTTACTGCTCAATGCAGTGCAATATCCCACCTCAAGTTTTTCTAGGTTCTATAGATGAACCCTAATATACTTCACCTTCCTAGTATCTATGTGTCTCATAAATTATTTCCCTTTACTAAAAATAACGTTATAGCCTTTATCCTCCAATACTTCTACAAAGATCAAGTTCTTCTTCAGTCCAGGTACAATCATAACATCTTTGAGGTGAAGAGGAGAGGATTTTTCCCTCTAAAAGGTAACAATACCAATTCTTGTAGCATTGTACCTCCCATCAATGATTTCGATGTTCATCTAGAGATCCGTCTCCTCCATGCTACTAGAAAACTCCTTGCACCCTGTCATATGGAACAAGGCACCAGAATCAAGGTACCACACACTCCTCATAATAGTGATGACCATGCATGCTATTAGGGTGAAGTCTAATTCGAATTGTGAAGCCAGTGCTTCACCTCATGATCCTCCTTAAGGCTACTTGGTAGACTTATTGTGTAGACATTTTGTTGCATAGTGCCCAAATTCGTGGCAATGGAAGCATTTTATCTTGCTCAAGTTTTTCTTCTTGCCATTATTTTGGTTGGTTTCAGGTTTTCTCTGGGTCTTATTCTCTTTTTCCCTTTTCCCCTTTCCAACCAAGGAAAAATTATCTTCATCATGAGCTTTGGATCATTGCTCCATTTCTGTTATTTCTCCTAAACTCTTTGTGAACCAAATTAGACCACAACCTTTCCCAATTCGGTAATTTTTCCCTTCCATTCATAGAGCCTTGGTAGTTGTGCCAAGATTTTGGAAGGCGTAGAAGAGCTAGGCTCACTTGGTCATCTCCTGCAACATTCACCCAAACCCATCCAAGCTCATTATGAACTTGAGTAAACCTAGAGAGATATTATGGAATAGTATCATTCTTCTACATTCTTATGTTTCAAAGTTTGTCTTTCAGGGCCAATTTTCTATGGTCACTACTATTTACAAATAGCTTAGTAGTGTCTTCCACATGGAAAATGGTGTCTCTTTTCCATGGATATTTGAGACCACATGGTCTCTCACACCTTCTAGAATAATTCTCCCAGCCTTTACAACATCCTTCTTCCATTGGGATAATTGTTCTGCATATGACTGTTGGGGTTTCCCAATGTCAGTTTTAATATATTTTAACAAACCATTTTCATCAAGCATTTCTTCCATTCAATCCTTCCAGGCTATGAAATTCGAGTTATCCTCCTGGGCATACTCCAATCTCAGACCATTGAAAGACGTTCTCTCGATCCTAAAGAAAAAATGTTGCATTGAAGCTACCAAATCGAAATTCATGAGAGACAAGTTCAAAATACTGGTTCTAATGTGATTTCATCACTCTGATTCCATGTAGATATTTGATAGAAATTGCAACTGCTAAAGATTTCAAACTGAAAAACAAGAGACGCAATTCTACTCTACTAATCTGCGAAATGAAAACCATAATTTAGAACAACGTGCATAGACATTTAGTAATAAAACCCACAAAGACACAATGATTTCTAGGGGAACCCAACTGGGAAAAACCCCTCAAGCCTATTTTCATTAATCAATTGAATAGAGAAACTATTACAATTGTTGGTTCCAACTCTGAGCTCAACCTGCAAAAGAGTAATTGTTCTCTCTGCTCAATGACAAACTCTAGCCAACACTTAGCCAATTATTTTCTCACTAAGCCTCTTATTTCCCTACCCAAATCCTGAAGAAATTAGCGCCTAAAAAATAGGAATTTTCTCCAACTTGATTGCGCAATTCCCAACAATTGATCTTTTGACTCATGCAATGCTTGTACACTCAAAACTAGTCCACAACTGGTGTTACATTTCCTCGTCATCTCCACTTCAGCTAAGGAACTCAAATTCCTTGCATGTACTAGCAATTTGGGTTGATTAATCAATTAACTTATAAACCTTTAAGTTAGATTGTTGTCCCACTACACAAATAACCTTCAACTACCTCTATCAATAGTTAGAGGTTACTTAACTGAATACAACTAAAAATAACTGAACTGGATTACAAAAATTTAACAACCACACATGCATAACTGAACTCCAAGCCCTCTAACTCAAATTTACTAAGCTAACTGAGTGACAAGATCTATGTCACATTAGATAATTGCCTCCAAGTTGATCTGTTGATGTGGAAATTTGATTTATTGGATTTGACTAAGGCTAAAGTCAAATTGAGTCTTTCTTGCTACAATTTTTAACAAGCGGGAAAAAATTACTCCAAAAAAATGTCATTTAACTCCTAAAAATGATATCGAATGTTTTCATACCTCAAACTTTCAAACTAGGTCCTACTAATAAAATTGCTCTTATAAATTGATTCCTCCATTTTTCAACTCTAAAAGTATCTAAACAGATAACAAGTTATATAATATTTCATTCTATATCTCTATATCTCTTTATATATGTGTGAACTATTTAAATATTTTATAAGATCACAAAAATATAAAAAACAATAATTCATAATATTCAATTGAATATCACAAAAAATTTAAATAAATTAGTTCTAATCTAAATTATATTTAGTCTCCCTCTTCCACCTCTTCTCCCCCAAATGTTTTGTAAATGTTTTTACAAGCCAATAACTTAATTCAATATTATCACTATAACACTAACATTTCTTCCAATATAATCCATTGTGAATTATAAATTTGAGAGCTTATACTTCATTAGTTTAAACAACCTATACATGCTTATAAAGTACTCACTAGCCCTATCTTACCAATCACCAGATTTCAATTAAACTTGTTATCGAGTAAATGCAACAAATTGAACACCAACGCCAAATACCAATTCTATTTAAAATTTTGGAAAATATTAATATTATAAGAATTGTGATATTTAAAATTTGTAATAATTCTAATTTATAATTTTAATGATATTTCCAAATTTCATAAATTCTATTTTAAATTTAATCATAAAATTGTCTTCACTTTTAAAAATGGAAAAAGATCAAACTAAAATAAATTGTATATCATATTTTATATCAAAAAAAAAAAAACTATTTTTTTTTAACTTTTAAAAAATAGAAAATACCAAATTAAAATAAATGTGTATCATATTTTATATCTGAAATCTAAAACATTTATAAAGATTAATTTGAAAGAATTATTTAAAATAAATTAAACATGATGAGTCAATTTGCATTTATAGTAAATAGTGATGGTTGTCTTAATGGCTCGTTTGACAATTGCACGATAATCTTTATCAATAACTCAATATAGTGTCATCATGAACTCATATTGCTAACTTGGATTCTAACTTAAAGAGGTTATTTTTTTTAATCATTTTTATATATTTCTACTTATAATATTTTATTTTAGTATATTTTTTGTTGTGGCATTTTATTATTACATTTTATTTTATAATAAAGTTTTTAGAATTTTAATTTAATTATTAATAATTATTAAGTAATTATTAAATGGATAGTAGGGATTTACATTTACCGATATTTTTAGTAGTGGTCACAAATCAAGAAAATTGAGATTTATTTCAAAAATAGTTATGTTCTTCTCACTTTTTTAATTAAGTTTAATTAATTAAAAATACATTATATAAACATGAATTATAATTGCTTTTAAACATATTAGTAAGCCAAGATATTTAGCCATAGTATGATAAAAACAACTGTTTATAAAAATCTCTATGGTCTTATTACATACTTTTTTAAATATATATGTTTAACTCATATATCAATTCTTTTTAATAATAATAACAATAGTAGTAGTAACAATTTAGTTATTTTTTATTAAAAACAAATTGTAATGGGAGATGTATTTTGATCTAAGTTATTTGAATTTGTCATTTATTTAATTTATAGGGTTTTGCTAGCTATAATGATTAAGTAAAATCGGCTCTGCAACTATCTGACCTAGGGTTTTTCTCGCAATCTGTGCACTATAACACACTCTGGCAAGGGGCAGTGCCTTGTTCACGGATCTAAGACAGTGGGGGCTTGCCTTGGCCCAACAAATGAAGCAAGCAGGGGCCAATGGGACCCCTTCTTACAAACAAATAATGATGGACAAAGGTAAAAGTCCTTTGGAAAGAGTGCAAATCATGGGTTCAAAAACCACAAGGAAAAATGAGCTCAGCAAGAAGACAAAAATGGATGGCAATACAAAGGAAACCCAGTTTCCACACCATACAAATGACATAAAAATTCTAGAAGGAAAAGACAAATCAGGTCCCACACAAGGAGCGGGAAAGAACAACAAAGAAGCGGCGGATGCAGGAACCTCCCCCTTGAAAGGCCCAAACCTAGAAAAACTAGCCGCGGAAAACAGGCAACCAAAAGACCAGGGGAGATGTAAACCAAAAACTATAGAAAGCCTGAGGGTTATCATCACTGACCCCAAATTACAAGCCTATAAGTGTTAAAGACATTTTTGGGCACTGTAACCCCAATCATAAATGTCTATAAACCAAAGGCTCCTAAGTCCCTAAAAGTGTTGCTTCACTCCCTAAAGGAACAAGGTCAGATGATTACATCATCTCCCAGAAGTTCTCCACAGAAAACTGCTCAGAACTGGTCAAAATCGGACCATACAGAATGCCCAGTGTAGAGGGTGCGATGCATCTCACCTACTCAGTGTAAAGGGTGCGATGCATATTGGAAAACCCTTCTGTAGGGTGCAATGGGCGAAAATGGACAAATGGTAGAGAAAGTTTGCGAGGTGGATGATCATAGAATCTTCCAGAAACTTCTCCTCTAACACTTGCCTCTCTAAATTCGCCCAGGGATGAGTAAGAGATCATCAATCTCCATGTGGAATCAAGAACTATCAGAGAGAGGACACTAATAAAAATCCCAAAAGCTGACTCACCCCCCTACAATCATCTATATATGGATCCCTCATCATAGAGATCCAGAGGCTAGAATCTTGTATCTTGTAAGGAAGTGTTGTTGTTTCCCTATGCACAATCATAGTGTTGGGTGGATCTAAGCTTTCATGAGGTGAAGAAGGGCTTTCATGCTGGAGGATGATGCTGGGTCAAAACAATTGGTTGTAATCCTCTTTGCTATTCTTGATATTAATAAAGCTATTCAAGTTTTCCTCCACATTCTTATATGTTTGATGATATATGCATTTGTGTGGTCAATACATATTTAGTCTTGTATTGCTTATGATTATAGATCTTTGTTCTTTGATAGTATTATGCTGCTTTGATTCCTTAGGTGCTCTTTGAAGTTGGGTAGACAAAGAAGAAGCAGAAAAGATCTATCAGAAAGGAGAGGAACCAAGCAAGGAACCAAGCGCAAGACTGAGGTTCGTGTCCTTTGTTCCCCTCTTATCTACTTCTCATAAAGGAAAGCAAAAGTGTTTTTAGTTTGTTTGTTTCTAAGATAGCTACCAGTCTTAGTGGGACTAGCAACTCCGAGTGGACACTAGATTTCCCGATAACAAAATGGCGACTCCACTGGGGAGTGAATAGATTATTTGCTAGTCTATATTTGTTTGCTTTATAAACTTACAGACAGAGCCTGAAATCAAGCCAGCTAGCGTTCAAACTGCATTTTCTATGCAAGTGCAAAGTAGATCAATGTTGCTTCAGTCTATCTTCGGGTTTTGTTTATAAATTGAACAATCGATCTGTAAACACTCTAATTGCCCTAGTGGTGGCTCTAGTAACCTCATTAGATCAACCCCTGTGATTTATATTTACTGAACATCACTTTCTTGGCCTAAATCCCTGAACTGAGCTGCAAACTATGACCAAAGACCGAGTAAAAGTCTTGCACTGGTACCATCGCACCCTCTCTTCAAGGAAGTCTGTATGCATCGCAGCTCCCATGTGCAGTAGGTGAGATGCATACTTGATTCCCTGTGTAACAGGTGCGATGGTCAAAGAAGGTTAATTTCGCCTTCAGACTTTGGTTTTACTTCACTCTCTTCAGCTCTATTTAGGAGTTCTACTGTCTGTGATCAATATACTTCTGTGGAAACCCCCTTCCTTTCCATCATTCCACCTCCATTGTGCAAAGAACTGTAAATGTTTTTATGTATTATGAGCGATTTTCAGTTCTCTTTTACAATGAAGTAGCGTAATCGGATTGTCGTTTCTTGATTTAGAAGTGTCGGAAGTGTCGGTTTTAGTCATAGAAGAGAATCCTATTGTTCTTGATGGTCGATTACACTGCTACTCTTGTATGTGATTTGAATTAGTAGTTTTTCAAGTGTTGAAAACAATTTTCAATTCGAAATTGCAAAGTGTCGTTGTTATCTTCACTTCGTTTTGAAGAGAAATTTGTTAGTATTGTCACTTTGAAAAGATAATTCAGATTTGTACTTAGCATTCTTCTTGTCATTCACACATTAAGAAGGCTGAAAAAAAATACATGCATGTGCATTTGCATTTAGACTGCTTATTGGTTTGATTTAGGATAGTGATCTAGTGTGTTCTATGTGCTCTACATTGAACGAATCATGTTTTTCTTTCCTTAGTAGATAGGATTTTCATTGCAAAATAAGATTAAACGATTGTTTATCATCTTACACTACATTTTAGGAATTGTATATCTACATCACACAGTGAACCTGAAAGGAAAATTCTTAATCAAGATAAACTGTAAAATAAATTCAATGAACATAAAATCACTTTGGAACCTAATGCACAACATCTAGAAGTCTAGGCTAGAGACATATTCCGGCGTCGTTAAGCCTGGTAACTATCGCTTTCATTGTTGGTTGGGTGATTCCTCCTCTTTGAGACGACAAGTGCCAGTACGGACTTGTGCTCCCACGTACCGTCGAGGATATATTGGGAGACCACAATAGGCTATATCCTTTATCCTTAGGAAGCCGTGTCTGCCGCCCTATCGATCGCAATGCACTGAACATAGCATTTGGTAAGATTGACTGCCATACCCTAAAAAGTATTCTGCAATTTTGCAATTGGTTTGGTAATCCCTGTATCTAGATTTACAGAGTAGTCTCTTTCATTCCTTTTCAGACTCCTTAAAGGAGAAGGTCCATCCGAGCACTTGTCACTTCAAGCTCATTAAAAATTGAAGGTGACTAGAGTCATCTTTTGTTTTTTCTCGACTCTTAAAAATTGAAAAAACAAGTTGTGTCAAAGCATATAAAATTTATTTTAATCAGAATAACATCACAGTTCCCTCATTGGTCTTTAGGTTGAGAAAAATGGAGTCTACCAACCAAGGATTTCAACTAGGAGGAAATCCTAGTCCTTTTTGCTCTTGGGGAGATGTTGGTGCACCCCATATGGCCACATTGTCACTTCCAGGGTTGATGATTGGCTTGCCCATATGGCTCTTCTCTACCTCTGTCATTTAGAATACCGTAATTCCTAAACAATCAAGTCAGCAACTAGATGATACTAGAGTTACCCCTCAACCTTCTACTTCGTCCATTTATCCCTCTCCTCCTTCCTCTTCGCTTGATGAAGCTGGTAAAGCTGAAAATCAAGTAACCAAGAAGGGGAAGAAGGGGAAGGAGAATAAGGAAAAGAAGAAGAAGGAGCCAAAGGAAAAAAGGGGCAACCATGCATCGTCTAGCAAAAATCCACACACTGCAATGTCGAAGCCTAAATCTCCATGTGTCATTTGTAGAGGAGACCACTATCATCAAGATTGTCCTTGCATCCCTTGTATCTTAAGGGACTAGTCTCCTCGTTTGCACAATCCAGTGTCATCAACCTCCGATCGTGTTGAAAGTACACCATCAACTAGTGAAAGAGAAGTATTTGGACAGAAAAGGAAATGAAAATTTCCTTGTAAACTGTGTAAGGGCGATCACGTCGTCCACCATTGTCCCTTCGTAGACGAAGCTAAAAGAGTTTTGGATAACCATCCGTCTTCACCACTACAACTTCCTCCTGGATATAAGAAACTCTTTCCGAGTCCATCACTGGTTGAAAATCCGACTGACACGCCATTGTGGTCAGTCAAAGTGTCTATCATTAAAGATAAACCCTCTGAATCCATACCAGACGAAAGTCAAAAGGTCGAGGTGGCAGTTGACCCGGTCTTGCCTTCAGAAGGTCCATCTTGAAATGATACAACCACTGGAGAGAATAAGAACGACACCGTTCAAATTCTTTTCGTAAACACAGACTCCGATGAACATGGGGGCAGTCTACCCGTTCCTTTACTGCAGGAAGGAAGTTCGTCAGAGTTGTATCCGGTCGTCTATTCTATCCCACCTCCAAGCAACCTAGTCATTTCCTTCGATTGGAATCTACTAGGTAGACCCCGTTTACCGGCTAGTGTACTATTCTGAATCATTGTACAAGCTTATAGGATCGTCCTGGCTAGTACCATCATAGATGAAGGGGATTATGTGAGTATCCTTTCCTCAACTACTTGGAAAGCGCTTGGTTTACCATCGCTTCTACCTGAGATGAGAAATTTGACAGGCTTCGACAAAGGAACCAGTCGACTATTAGGGATCCTTCCCAATGTGCCCATAACGTTGAGAAGGAAAACCGTTTCTATGAATGTAATGGTAGTCCAAGGACCTCTAGATTATAATCTACTCCTTGGGCGCGACTATATTTATAGCATGGGAGCCATTGTCTCCTCACTCTTTAGAGTAATGTGTTTTCCGCATGAAGGCCGAGTGGTCCAGCTCATAGACCAACTTTCGTTCCTTGGCTCACACATAGCTAATAGTCAAATGCCATCCCTAAATGGTCTTTTCACGCAAGGAATGTCTCATCAATATCCAGTCTATCCACCTGAAGAGCGCAAGTGATTTGGGAGGACATGACTGAAACCCAGGGGTCATGCACCCTAGCCTGCTCTGACAGGGAAACTCTAGGTATACAGTAGGTTTCTGCGAAGGAGAATGACTAGTCTAATACCTGTCCGTAGAGGAAGAGGGAATTAGACTGGAATAAGATTCATTCGTCAAGGTTAGATGATTGGGATTTAGAATCACCTTTGTCCAAATGGACTAAGCCAGGAAGTGTTTCTATCTGCTATGTGGATGGAAACTATCTTGCAGATGCGAGAACTTCTAAATGGTAGCCAGGAAATTTTTCACTATACCCGGGGGCATGTAAACATTTTTGCATGCGAGCGAAGAGCGACTATTTATTTTCTTAGTTTGTAGATTCTCAAACCCTTTAAACTCATAGGATTGGTCGTTCCTAACTTGCATAAAGAAAGGATGCGGGGCAAAGCTTTGAAAGGTGCAAGCTCCATAAAAAATGGCATCTATAGATGAGATATCCTTATTATATGACTGGCACGAGCAGTTTTTATGTGGAGTTCAAGATCGTTAAAAATTAAACCTAAGCAATGAGCAAATGTTTCCCCCAAAGTTTAAGCTCATTAAAAAATGAACCAATTTTCGGTAAATAACCATTGTGAATGCATTATCATCAGCTTTTAAGCCTTGGTCGTGTTCTCATCATCACCTCCACTATGTTTTAGCCGATCATACGCCTCCATTTGATTGTTTACCCTTTTGAGGAACAGCTGCAATGAATGATCTTTCTAGCCATCCTTGTGACACTGTCATGATTGGAAAATTCCAAACCTTACCTGGAATCAGTTGCTACCTGAAATTATCACTCGTTCCTCAAAAAACGAGTCTCCTTTAAGCTCTTTTCACCTGACTCGTAAAATATGAAACGATTTTCGAGCGATTGGCCTGTCCGGCACGTTAAAGTCATCAGAAGTGCTATCCCTCCTCTAGATTTAATCTTTTTGGACCTGAGGGATTATTGCACAAAAAGATTGAGCGCTTGTGTTGTTCGGCTCATTAAAACTACCGAAAATTCATCCCTTTCGTATTATTTTACACTTTTTCAGACTTAAGGGATTATATGACAAAAAAGAATCATTGGAGTTTCATTTCCGTCCCTTTTCAGACTCTCTAAAATTGAAAAAGGATCGAGTTATCATTGTCGTTAAACTCGTTAAAATCAATAGCGACAAACTTGTCCAAATGGATGACAATGAGTTTCACTGTCGCTAGGCTCGTTAAAACATAGCAACGGGTTCACCTGAAGGGTGGATTATAGAACAAGCATATGTTATCCTCCTCAAGCTTGATAAAAATAAAGAGGTACTGGTTAGCAATGACTGGGGAAAAATTGGGAAGAAAACTTGAAGAAAATTTATTGGTAGCAAGTCGCTCTTGAACATGACACTTTCACTCCACATCCGAGTCGAGTTGGATTATTCCATTCACCAGTCATATCACCATTGGTCCATCACACCATCCATCTTTGGCGTTAATGCTACCAATCCATTATCAGTGTCGCCGGTATGTTCAAGAGAAGTCGCTCAGAGAATTCACTTGTGTCTCATCCGCTGCAATACATTCACGCTCCATTCTTTCATGACCGCCACCCTGAACCCTGTATCATCAGATCGTTTTCACCTCCAAAATCATTCGCTCTTTTCCATGTCATAGATATGGGATTCATTAAGACCCTCCTACGACAGGTCACTTCTTGTCGACATCAGCTCATTATCCAAGAAATTGACCTAGGAACAACCCTTTCAGTACTTTGAAGCTTGCAAGCCTCAATGGCAAATTTCTCACTTTCAACGATATGTTTACATCAATGGCCTTCGATCGAGAGATTTTGCGTGGTGTTCGATGCCAGTCCCTTTTTCACACCAGCGAATTGTACTATAGTACCTTGAGGGTCATTATCATTATTGGTGATTCCTCTCACACCTGTTAATAGCTTACATCATTGGCTGGAATCAGGCGATGTCTTTCCATGTTCGACTCCAGGACATCTTTCACATGGATCGACTTGTACTCCGAGTGAAGATTGAAGGAGTTTTGAAGACCCAAGATCTAGTTTCATCCATCCAGGCTGCGATATATTCAAGAATATAAAGACATCAAATGTACATCAATGCCGAACATATGATCATCCAATTCAAAGCATGATGACTCCATCTGAATCATCAGTCTGCTACACAGACAGTTGTCTGTCCTGTGTACATGAAAATGAATTTATAAAGCTGAGCATGGGAATGCCTGCCTTAGCTAGATCATGAAAAATATTATGAAGATGATGTATTGTATTGTATCTTATTACAAGTTTCCTTCCAGCTCGAAAAAACTTCGGATCCTCATGATAAAGCATTTCACCCGACATCAAAATATTAACGACCTCATGCTTTAGGGGGCAACTGTTATAGACATCTTTGGGCACTGCAAACCCAATCATAAATGTCCATAAACCAAAGGCTCCTAAGTCCCTAAAAGTTTTGCTTCACTCCCTAAAGGAACAAGGTTAGCTAATTACATCATCTCCCAAAAGTTCTCCACATAAAACTGCTCAGAACAGGTCAAAACTGGACCATACAGAATGCCAGTGTAGAGGGTGCGATGCATCTCACCTACTCAGTGTAAAGGGTGCGATGCATACTGGAAAGCCCTTCTGTAGGGTGCGATGGGCGAGAATGGACAAATGGAAGAGACAGTTTGCGAGGTGGAGGATCATAGAATCTTTCCAGAAACTTCTCCTCTGACACTTGCCTCTCTGAATTCACCCAGGGATGAGTAAGAGATCATCAATCTCCAAGTGGAATCAAGAACTATCAGAGAGAGGACACTAATAAAAATCCCAGAAGCTGACTCACCCCCTACAATCATCTATAATTGGATCCCTCATCACAGAGATCTAAAGGCTGGAATCTTGTATCTTGTAAGGAAGTGCTTATAGAAAATTTTAGGGGTGAATGTTCGTCCTTTGGTGAAAATAAGGGGTTTTAAATTTTTAGTGGTAAAATATTTTGTATCATAGTACATTTTTACAAATCACCTCAAATAGCCCACCTTATTTTAAGGGAGAGGGTAAAAAAGGTAAATTTAGCCTTTGAAATTAGGAGTTACAACCTTCAATTCGCCCATTTTCAAGAATAGGTTTTATTTAAGTGAATCCTATGGGCCAAATACCATATTTATAAAAGAGGTATGGTAAATTAATAAACATATAAATAAATGAGAAGTATGGTAAATAAATAAAACATTTTTTAATTTACTCCATAAGTCACCTTATATACATGCAAGGGTGTAAACAAATAAAAATATAAGTAAAGTGGAGGTATGGTAAATAAATAAAACGTCTTTTATACTTACTCAAAAGGTATGGTAAATAAATAAAAATATAAATAAACTAGGCGCATGGTAAATAAATAAAACCTCTTTTTATATTTAGTCCATAACCTTAGTTCTATTTATGAAGGCTCACATTATAAATTTTGAAATTCAAATAATTGTATACATACAAATTACCCAAAAACCTGACACTTTTTTCCTCAATTTTTTTTTTTCAAAATTTAAATTTAACATGGTTCTTTAATTTCTATATTCAAGCTTCTCTGATCCATAATAAATTAAACAAAGTCTTTCAGTAGAAATCACATGAGAGAATTTTTGGGACGCGTTTCGAACGAACAAGTGTGGTGTGGTTCATCATTAGGAGCAGATGAAGATGCAAGACCAGATAAAGAGGCAAACCATAGCAAAGGCTTAAATAGAGAGCAATGTACAGACATAATTTCAGGTAATGGCTATATTTGAACAATAATGTTTAAATTATAATATTAATATACTAATATATTAAAAACAAATATTATTAAGTAACGGCTATATTAAACATCGAGTTTTTGAAAAAAATATTTAAATAAATGTATATTCATTAATTTATTAAAATATTTATAGGTATGGCTATATTAAACAGCTAGTTTTGAAAAATAATTATTTATATTAATTATTAAGACCAATATTACTTGTTTCTTGAAAGAAATATATTTAAATAATGCATATGAATTAGTTATTAATTTTATTAAATATTAATATGTAACAACAATGAAAATATTAAACAAATATTAAATTTGTTTGATGTCATTGAGCCCCACATTTTATGTTTGACCCAGTTTATTTATTGATTATCTTTTCTGGGTATATATATTATAATATAATATAAAATATATATACTATATAATAATATATATTATAAATATATATATTAATATATATATAATATATATATGTTTTGTTTATTGTTTTTTTATTTTATTTTATTTTTATTATTATATATATTATACTATATAAAAATATATATATATTACATACTTATATATTGACTTGGGTATATTGGAAAATAAGTTATATGGTAGTCTTTTGGAAAAGAAGTTAAGCATTTGGCTTGAAAGTGAAGGTAAGCGGGCTAAAGGCCAGGCAAGTTTCAAAAGGCTTCACTCAACAACAGACCACCTCATTACGCTTAGGATCATTATGGAGGAATGTCGTAATGATAAATCCAATTTCTTCTATTGCTTTGTGGACTTTAGAAAGGCTTTCGATATGATTCCTAGATACAACCTTTGGAATATATTGGAAGAGCTAAAGGTTCCTCTCGAGTTGAGAGATGCTGCTATAAGATTATATGAGAATGTAATTTCCAAGCTTAAGAGCAATGAGGGGTGGTCGAAAGATATTAAGTGTAATATTGGAGTTAAGCAAGGTTGCCCCTCTCCCCTACCCTATTTGGCATTTATATCGACAAGCTCGAAGGCTATTTAGAGGAAGCAGGATGTGCTGGCACAATCTTAGCTGGGATTGTCATCATCCTTGTTCTCTATGCTGACGATATTGTTCTTCTCGAAAGGTGCCCATCTGATCTTGATAAGCAGCTCAGGCTTCTTAAGGATTTCTGCTCCACCATGGGTATGACTGTTAACACTGACAAAACAAAAGTTATGATTATCAAATCCAAGAAGGATACTTACGCTAATTTTATGTATGACAATAATAACTTGGAGGAAGTGTATTCTTACAAGTACCTAGGAATTGATATTCATCACAATCTTAACTGGAACTATAGCATTGAGAAAATGATTATTCTGGGGTGGAAAGCTTATTTTGGTATTGAAAATAATTGTAAAACAACAAACCTCGTAACATGGGATAAAAAGAAGTTCTTCTTTGAAACTTTAGTCACTCTTGTTATCTTATATGGATGTGAGGTTTAGGGTTGTAGCATCTCTAGAGAATCCTGGAGAAAGATTGAGCAAATCCAGAAGCATTTTATAACATATAACCTGAAAATTAAAAGTAATACACCCTATCCTATTCTCCTTATTGAAGTAGGTCTTTCCCCTATCAAGAGCCTAGCTATGATTAGGCTTCTGTTGTACAAGCACAAACTCAATAACATAGGCAATCATAGACTTCCTAAGCTAGCTTTAAATTCCAGCCCAAACCACCTGAGGCTCAAGCGGGGGTGGTATAAAGACACGAGGGCCTGGTTAAACTATTGGGAGATCAATGAAAATGATGCATTGCAAAACATTAATAACATTAAAGATATTGTTAGTTCTAAGTTCAAAGAAAAAATGTGGTGTGAGAAATATTTAGCAGCTAAAAGAAAATTAAGTTATTAGAAGAAGGTCATCAACCTCACCCTAGAGGATTAAAAGTATCTCTCTATTTTAACTAACTCAAAGAAGAAAATCAATATAGCAAAGATTAGAATAAATTCGCATGAGCTCCATAATGAAACAGGTTGTTGGGCAGTTCCTAAAACACCATGGATGGAAAGGATCTGCCATCTATGCGAGAATAGGAACATCGAGGATGAAAACCACTTCCTCTTAGAGTGCTCCGCGTACAACCACATTAGATCTCAATTTCATAATATTTGTCACAATACTGACCTTTCTAACCTTTTACAATGTCAAAATTATGGTGAGCTCGGGAGGCTTCTCTCCAAGCTTTTTGAGCATAGGAATAAAATCTTAAATCAAAATAAGTAATTTGCTTCTTTAGGTTTGATAGACCAAAGTTTGGTCTCAGCGAACATTAACCATCATCATCATCATTTTGTTTTGTTTTATTTATTTTTTCTTAATTATTTTTAATTTATTTTATTTTATTTCCATTAGTAATTTTATTTATCGAATGATCTTGTCTCGATTAAGGTCTTCACTCATTTTTATAATTTTTGACTCCCCTCCTTTAAAGTTTGACTTTGATTATTTAATTATTTATTTTAAAAACTAGTTGTTTAATATAGAGGTTACTTATTAATATTTGTTTTTAATAAATCAATAAACTAATATCACAGTTTAAATATTATTTTTCAAAAACTAGTAATATTTGGTTTTAATAAATTAATTTAAATATT